>JADLZL010003742.1:0-122112 GCA_015844335.1 Chrysopogon serrulatus
ATCATTGAAGGCCAAAAAGACTGATCCTCGCATATATCACCTCAAAGAAAGAATGAAGAAGGAATCAATTCCGCATTTCGCATCGGATGATGATGGTGTACTTTGGTTCAACACTCGTCTTGTCGTGGCCAAGGACCGAGAACTCAAGAACAAGATAATGGATGAGGCTCACCTATCCAAGCTGTCCATTCACCCTGGAAGCAACAAGATGTATCATGATCTAAGACCTCGTTATTGGTGGACCAAGATGAAGAAAGAGATAGCAGCATATGTGGCTCGATGCGATACTTGTTGTCGTGTCAAGGCCATTCACATGAAGCCGGCAGGGTTGTTAAAGCCGTTACCAGTTCCTGCTTGGAAGTGGGATGACATTAGTATAGATTTCATCACAGTCCCGGCCGACCACACAAAAGGGTAATGATTCGATTTGGGTAATCGTTGATCGACTAACCAAGTCAGCTCACTTCTTACCTGTCAAGACGACCTACAGACCACCTCAATATGCCGACCTCTACATTGAAGAGATTGTATGCGTTTGCATGGGATACCCAAGACCATCATATCGATAGAGGATCGCAGTTCACTGCTCACTTTTGGACCCGTTTGCATGAAGGTATGGGTACTAAGTTCTTTCGCACAAAGATCGCTTATCATCCTCAAACTTCGGGTCGATCGAAAGACTTAATCAAGTTCTTGAAGATATGTTGAGAGCTTGTGTGCTATCTCGCTAAGGGTTCATGGGAATCTTGGCTACCTGGCTGAGTTTTCCTACAACAACGCTTATCAAGAGAGTATCAAGATGGCACCATTTGAAGCTTTATATGGCGTAAAGTGTAGAACTCCGTTGAACGGGTCGAAGCGGGAGAAAGGAGATACTACGGTATTGACTTTGTTCCCCGGTGAAGAGAAGGTTCGAACTATCCAAGAGCACATGAAGGCTGCACAGTCCGACAAAAGAGTTACGCCGACAATAGAAGAAGACCTTTGGTGTTTGAGGTGGGTGACTATGTATATCCGAGAGTCTCCCCAAAAAGGTACCCAAAGGTTTGGAGCCAAAAGGAAGCTTGCACCAAGATATGTGGGTCCATACAAGATTCTTGAAAGAAGAGGTGAAGTTGCTTACAAATTGCAAGTTGCGAGTCAATGAGTTCCATCTTTCCGATCTTTCACGCTCTCGGTTGAAGAAGTGTTTGCGTGTGCCCGAGGAAAGAGTCAATGAGCGAGATGTGAAGCTAACGGTACCGATCCGGTCTATAAAGAAGAGCCCGTGAGAATTGTGGATAGCAAAGAAAGAGTTACTCGAATCGGTTGGTGCGTATTTTACAAGGTTTGTGGAGCTACCATGATGATCGAGATGCATCATGGGAAACCGAGGATTACCCGAAAGAAGTTTATCCCGAATTCCATAAAAATCGGTTAGTAACCCCAAATCTCGGGACGAGATTTCTTTAAGGGGGGTAGAGCTGTAACACCCTCGGTGTTAAGCATGCATTAGGCACCTAATTAATTAACTTGATCATCATTAATCATGACATGAGCATCATCGAGCATAAACCCTAAGTTGCATCTTGTCATTTCATGTGCTTGCTTTTAATTCCTAATCTCATGCTTGATTGAAGTGTTAGTTAATTAATTAGTTTGCAAATGCTTGATCAAGTTTGGATCCATGTGCCCAGCCTTTCAAAATGATTTAACAAAATTTATTGCAAAAGATTTGGAGTATTTGGAGCAAAAAGAAAATGAATTGGAAAATTCCTTTTTATGCCCTAATTCAAAATGAATTTTGTATTTCAGAATTTTTCGGTAATTTTGAGATGAGCCTTAAATGAAAGTTGTTCATTTCAAAAAGATCTACAACTTTTATTTTTGGAGCATCTCTTGAAATTGGTTGCAAAATTGTCAAAAGGGGTCCTTTTGTTTCAGATTTAAATTAAAAAAAAAAGAAATAGTAGCGCGAGCAGGCGGGCCGATTTCGGCCCACGGCCCGCGGCCCATGTCGCCCGCCCGGCGTTGCCGCGTCGTGGCCGGCCGGCGTCAAGACGCTGTGGTCGCCAGCCGCTTCGCCGCCACCCGGCCGCCGGCCGCGTGGCGGGCGATGCGCCGTCGCGGGGACGGCGCCCGGTCCGGCCGTTCCAAATATGGAACGCGCCCGCTCCTCTCGCGACTCACTCGCTTCCGCTCGTCTCTCTCTCCTCCGCCCTTGCTCGCCACAAGGCTCGCCCGCCGTTCAGCGCCGCGCCGCCCGCTTAAGGCTTCGCGAGCACCGGCACCCGCCCGAACGCGCCGCAGCTCGCCACCGCTCCACGCACCCTTCCCGCCACCCACCGCCACGCATTGCCTCGGTAGGGGCGCGATTGGCGCCACCGCCACCGCCGCGCCATGGCGGAGCTCGCGGAGCTCGCGGTCCGTAGCGTTCCGGGCCACCGGCCCGGCGCTTCTCTTCGTCGTCGCGCGACGCGATCGCCCGAAGTTGAATCGAACTCATTGCGCTCCTCGGGCCAATCGAGCCTGTCACCACCCACGCCACCGCCGTAGCTTCGCCGTCGCCGCCGTGCCGCCATGCACGTGACCAGTGGCTTTAGGCCGCCCAATAGGGGCAGCCCGACCCCACCGGTCGCCGCCATGAGCTCGCTGAGCGCGCCTCTTTGCCCCGCCACCGCGGGAAGGCCGATTGGCCGTCCCGCCGCCCGTCTCGCGCGCCGCCGCGACGCCGCCGACGACCCTCGACATCGCCGCCCTCGCCGCCGGCGTCACCGGGTCCGGCCGAGGCACGGGAGCACGTTGGTGCTACCCCGGGGCGAGCTCACCGACGCGAGCACCGTACGGCTGGCGCCACCTCGGCCCTTGGCCGACGGGACCGGTGGGGTCGGTTTGACCTGGGGCCCGCATGTCAGCGGCTCCTGGTCCACTGGACCGGGTGCATCTAGCCTTTAGGGTTTCGGTTTTTGTTTTATTCTTTTTCCAGAAAATGTTTAAAATGCCTTGGTATTTTATTGTTTGGTGCAAATGGGATCCAAATTGAGTGAGACTTGTTTTGTTAGACTTCTACTGAGTAGATCTATCATTTAAAAATATGATATGCATTTTTGGTGGATATTTTCTGTGTAGATTTATTTAATCCTTGAAATGGCTGAAAACCGAGTAAATGCATGATAAATTGTAGAATGCTCTGAAAAATGTGATTCTTGTTTTGCTAGACTTGTTTTGTGATATAGTTTCTGAGAAAATTATATTGCATGCAGTTACTGTGTAAAAATATTGGAATATGATTTAATTTTATTTCTGGGCTGATTCTTATATGATTTTTAATAAATAAATTATAAGGAATTAGGCCCTGGTAATTTTTGGTGACTGTTCTTATGCTAAGTAGTTATAGATAAAAATATGAAATCTGTTGTTTAACACTTTTCATAATGCAAAGTTGTTAAATGTGCATTTCTGGCCAGTAGCTTCATCTTTTTTTGTGTAGGCTGTTGTACTTGGTAAAATGTGATGAAAAATTTATCATGGCTCTGTTATAGCATAGTGTAGCTCCTGTAATTTTTGTAGAATTTTCTGAACTGTCTAGACAGAGGTCGCAGTTCAATCCTATTTATTCACATGAAATGATAAGTAATTGGATTAAATGATTTAATGGCTTTTATATCAATTCTTATGCATTTTCAATTAAGTTATACTTGCTGGTCATGCATTGGAGTACCATATCTGAAATGTGATACTTGCCCATGAGTAGTAGTAGTACTCCTTGTATTCATGTTATGCGTGTACGAGTGTGTGTCCACAAGACGCCACTCTTCTTTATGCACTTCTCTAAGTGCTTAGAGAAGAGATTTGCACGCACTCAGTAAGTGAGTTTAGTTTGTTAGTAGAGAGGAGATATGCACCTACTCGTCAAATGATCGTTAATCATCTTCATACATGAGCATCATGTGTTGTGCATTCATGATACTTATGCACGTGCATCGCATCATACAGGTTCGCAAGAGGACCTCCCTTATTCGGAGATCGGGGAGAATCGTCCGGAGGAACCGCAGCAAGAAGTGCTGCAAGAGGAAGGAGAAGAGGAGGAGCTTGAGGAGTGCCCCGACCACCGCGCGTCGACTGCGTGCAAGGCAAGCAGGAGCATCTACTTACCTATGCTTTCTAACCGTCTAATTATGATTTATGATCTTTGCATTAAGTATAGGAGTTGTGTGACACCGTTCTTTGCATTATATCCTTGCTTTACCATTGATTATCCTACCTTGATACACCCCCGCTAGTCTAGGGCGAGTTTTATGCTTAGCTTGCTTAGACGGTAGAAGTCGGGTGATTTCCTGTCATCCGCGAGATAGGTGGTTACCTATGATTGATGGAAAAAGCTTATGTTGATATCATCGGGTTAATGGCTATGGTTGATAAATGGAGACCGGACGGAGTCTTGTAGGGTTGTTGGACCATAGTGATTCCGTCTGCGTGTCGATTAAGGACCGTACTGGTTGTTGTACCCCAAGTCATGTTGAACGCATGCCTCATGTTTAGTCGGGTCGGATAAGTCGTTCCGACCGCGAAGCCCAACACTATCCGGGCCGGTTCTCGATCCGCTCGCACCGTATTGGAGATGGATGGGGGACCACGGGGGGCGAAAAGAGTAAGTCCGAGGTCCAAAGATGGCTGGCTAAAGGCGTCGGGCGGTCCCCGGCACGGTGGTTCCGTGCGAGTCCGCGTGCTTGACTTCTTGGATACGTGCCATGGTGATCTGTAGCTCACCGACGGGTGAGTGTGGTTTGCATGAGGAATACCCCCTGAGCTCAGTAGTAATCGATTCGAATCGCCATCGTTCCTGGACAGTGAACACTTGACTTGAGCTGCACCATCGTAGTAATGATTATGGAATGTGGTTAATGATGATGATGGGTTAAGGCGATGTTTATAATTATGGATACTACTTGCTTGCTTAATCTTGACTAATATAATCGCAATGATGAATAGTATAGCTGCCACCTAGCATAAATAGGAATGATTAAGCCGAGCTATCACTTCAAAGGTTACTCTTGCTTTCCAAAAAAAGAGTCAAGCTATCCCCCGATAAAGCCCTGTCATCCTCCTTGGAGTCTTTTACTTTTGAGTCGGTCGGGTAAGTCTAGCCGAGTACCTTCTCGTACTCGGGGTTTTTCCCGCTTGTTGTTTGTGCAGACGGGCATACCTACCACGGGTATTGCGAGACTGTCTTTTCCCAAGTGGACTAGAAGACCCGTGGCGGGGTTACTCTTAATATTCTCCCCAACCGCTTTTGATGGATAGACTACGGGACCGGCAATCGTAATAATCTTTAAATGTGTGAGTTGGGTTGAGTTTTCAAAACTATCTTGTTTCCGCTATTTGGGTTTGAAGAACTTGGTTTGTAATAACTTTATTTCCGCACTCTGATGTTGTCAAACTATTTGTGAAATGTTGTAACGTGTGGATGGTGACGCTAAACTTGTACGATCTTGGTTGATGATGTTTGGTTTGAAATCCTTCGAGATTTCCGGACTACCGGGTTTATAACGGCTTAAGTGTGACAATTGCTTGCTTAGCGAGTGATTTTTCACTTATGCTTTTATAAATTGGTCGGTTCGTGATGAGCAACCTGTTGTAGCTTAGTTATTTCGCTCACTGCTCAACTTCCCCATTGGCTACTGGTTGTCGAAACCGAGGTAGGGGCTAGGGTTGGGGCTTGACAAGGTAAGAGGAAATTGGGGGCGGGGGCGAGGGGGCAGATCGGAGAAGGGAGAAATGGCGGCGCACCAACACATTGCATGGATGGGCAAAGGATAGGGTAGCCGTGGTGTACAATGATTACGGGCCGTCAGGCAAGATTGCACAAATATGGTAGACAAACGGGGTTGTTGGAGATCGGCCTTCTATTTCTTGATTTGAGCCAATAATAAAAAATCAATAAACAACTAAAAAAACAAGGAGTCAAGTCCAGGGTAGTCTTGGGCTTACAGGCAGTGGTGGAGCCAGAATTTGTAGCTAGGATGGTCCGTTATTAAAAAAAATTACCACTATGAATGTAAAATATTGGCACATGAGTGTATACATTAGAAGATAGAATATGACTAGGTAAAGAGGACATACGGACTTTATAAAACAGTTATACGATGCACACAAATCTTTTAATAATTTAAAGCCCTAGAAGTGTAGAGCCTAAATCAAGTTTGCACACCACATCTGTTGTGCACTTCAGCTTAGTTGCTAGGGGAGAAAGTAGAAAATCTGAAAGGGGAGAAAGCAGAGAGTAGAGCAGCATGCTAATTGGCTCTGGCTTAACCACAATCAGTAGCTTGAATATTTCACTAATTCAGATTACCTGCTGGATTGATGCTCATGGCTTGGTCAGGCTGAGCGTAGGGTGGTCAACGGACCAACAGGACCACCCTCTAGCTCCGCCCCTGCTTACAGGTATCCAATGGATCCTCCTCTAATTATTTCTTGTAAATTCCTCCACTTCGTTTTCCTACATGATCTCCCATGCACCCCACCACAACTGTCATTACTACTGCTACCATAGATACATAGTCTCCGCAATATGCATCTATGTAGTATCCACTCTCCATATGACACATCTTCTTTAAATATGTTGCAAGTGCTCTCTCCAAAAACAGGAGCAATTGACATCAATATCAACTTATATAGAAATAACTTTTTTACAAAAAAAATAGAAAACCCCCGGCCTCCGTCATGGCACACAGCCAATGTAGAAACATGCGACTTCAAAAGAAATAAATATGGTTGTAGAACCCTAAAAGTTCTATTACCAATACAACGATGGAGCCTAACAGACATGCAATAAAAAGAAAAAAGAGTAAAACAAACCCAAGAGCATAAGTTGTGGCGTTCGAAAAAATAAGTTAGTGAGAGAGAGAAAAAAAAAACGAGGCAGCTAGACCACGATGTGATGTGACGTATATAGATTGTCTCGTTAAAGAGCTAATAATATAGCAAAGCCGTTTAAGCCAAGAGCCCTTTTGTCGAGCCTTAGCCAAGGGGCCAAAGGCCAACCCCGCACGCAGAAAAAGGAGACCGAGTTGTACAGCAAAACCGCGGGCGGGCCACCGCTAGCACCAACATTTGTCGCGTGGTAACCTTGTGTTGCGGTTGCAATTATTTGTTGGTCACACTCACACAACTCACGTGGCGTCCGTCACGACGGAGGCAAGCACCGTATGCGGAGCGGGTGGCTGGCCGGACTGGGCGGCCGCTGTTGCGGTGCGGGTGCGGCGGCCCCCACACGGACGGCCACACTGCAGCAGCCCGCCGGAGGCCGAGCCAGCGGCCCACTGAGCTAAGCCGCCGGCAGTTATAAGAAGGCGGCAGCCCAGCCAGTCCCGCTAGTAGGCCAGCGGCCCGGGGCGCGAAGCCTCCAGCTCTTCTGGAAAGGCGGCAGCCCGTCCTGCTGCCGCTGGATCCGCGGTCAGTTGGCCTGCTAGGCAGACTTTTGGTCCGTGGATGCAAAGAAAAGGCCTTCAACGACGCTCCTCTCGGCTGCACGACACCAACATGACGGCATGCTCTAAAAAAAATGACATGGCAGCACAGCACTGATGAATACTGTGAGGAGCTTCTTTAGATTTATTTTATGTGATGTGAGAATAGGAATACTGAATGTTAAAATCCTCGCTCCAGCAGTGGTACGGTAGGAGAAGCCCTGCCAAATATATTAGTATTCGTAGATACCCTTGCATTTTGCACGATGGATTTCTGCTTGTCTGTGTCTAGCACCCAAGACATCCGCCGATCGATACCCGATACTCGACATCGATGATGACCTGCTGCTGCTGCTGCTGCTGCATATTATGCATATATATACGCTCCGCGGAATCATGAACACGTGCAATTTACAAACGCACCCAGCCACCGAGCCACTAATCACCCTGCCCTGCCCAAATGCTTTGGACTAATCATTCTAGTCGGGGCCAATGCAAAAACCCCTCCTGTTATTTCAAAAAAAAATGTTTTGGACGATGTGACCGTCGGTGTCGTCTATCTTCGATCTCGTTCCGTGTGTGGTTCTCTGTACGTAAGAGGGCCGCGCGAGTAGCTGCCGAGTGACCGACGGTAGACGACGACGCGACGGACATGAGGCCCACCAGCCACGTCAACGACGACTGATGAAGCATTGCAGAAGCAGACGGCGGCCGGTACACTGACACTGACACGGATGCATGCAAGGTCTTCCCATGCAATGCAATGCACGAGTTCAAACAACGATGAGTCATGACTAGTAGAGAACAAGATGCATCCATGAGCTAGTCGTAACTGTGGAGTAGTACACCTGCTGTACACATCTGTGTCGATCGAATCGACCTACAGCTAGTCGTATACTTGTACGCACTCGGCACACATTCTTCTCACGCATGCATGGCACAAGATGAAGCCTCTACAGTAGCTCTCTTCTCGAGTTCTCTGACAGCTTCTGAGCTACGCAAAAAATGGCAGCCATTTCCGCCGATCCAAAAGACAAGGGGCCGGCCGGCCGGATCGGAGGTAGGAGAGAGGGGAGATAGATTCTCTTGCCACCGGCCACCAGAGCTATATATTTCCAATCCAAGAGTCTTTTCGATCTGCTGCAGTGTGCTGCTCGCAAAGCGAAAGGTACGTTGGTGTGTGTTGTGTTGTGTTGTGTTGTGTTGAACACTAGAGCTGATTTGAAGCTGATCGATGATGCTTGATGCCCCATGCCTACCCTTTCACTTCAGTTTCACTTGCAGTTGCATGCCGGCTGGTCGTTGTGTTTTCCTCTGAACCGAAAACTCATGCGTACGATGTACTAGCACTAGCTAGTATCTGTTTTTTGAAATGAAACTGGAGGGGTTTGCACCCCTACAGCACTTTATTGAAGGAGAAAAAGGAGCAGTACAATACAGTAACAGAAACTAGGAAAGCAACAGGGGTAGAGAATTAGAGAAGCAGACTAGCTAGTATATGTTGATGGCTTCAAATTGGAACGACCCTAGCTATATATATTAATTGCTTAGTTGCTATATTCAATCTTTAACATGTTACAATTTTCTGTACTCACTCTATCATCGAATAAATCAATTTACAGGGTTCTCTCTACAAGCAAATTACGGGCTGAGCCCTGTTAGCGTGGGTTGTACATGGGTTCGTGTCTGCCCATGCAAGTCGGACTGACGCTCTCGTACTGTGGAGGTATTGTGGCGGAGACCGACAAAGCTACAAACGGATAGCTCCCATGGCTTCTGAGGAGAGGCATGTGTGGAGCCAGAGCCATTATATTTGCATCAAAGGCTATAGGGATCGATGCACAGTGCATATGATTTCTAGGAGGCGGAGGCGGAGCCAGGATGAGCTACACCAAACGGGCCCTAGATCAAGATCAATCTAGCAGCTGATGAAGCTCGATTTTGCCACGCTGTACCCTATCCCGCCTACATGAAACCCTATAAATTCTCTCTCTTTTTATGCATGGTCTCTTCATGGTGGTGTTTATATAGCATTATCACCCGCGCACAACAACGTAACTTTTGCATGATTGCGGCACGTCGAAGCCGTAAAAATGCATGACACCTTGCTTGAATGGCACGTCTATGAGTAAGTGTGCATGCCTGATGAGACAAGACCACTAGCTCTTTAGTCTAGCATACGTCGTCGTGCGCGCTCTCATGCAAGGCATCGATGCTTTGAATGATATTCATGGAGCTTTAGACTTTAGCTAAGGAGAAGGAACATGCATGCCTGTAGTCGTCTACAGTATGCCCATGCATGCATGCAGAGATTGCCGTCGTTGGGATGCAAAAGTGCAGCTCTGTCCATTTGCATCTATCCGGTGTGCCCATTTTCGTTATTTATCTATGATTATATCCTCTGTGTGCTCTTCTGTGCAAGAACGGCCCATGTACATACTCTATTTACTACTTATGCATCGTCCAGAATGGTGCTGATTATTGTTCTGAACACGTACGTCATGGAGTAAAACAAATGCTACACCACCTTTTTGCTAATTCTGGAACGGAACTCTATTGTTATTTGCTTGCTGTCTCGTGACGAACACTACTCTCCCCTTGCACTGCACACAAGCACGCAAGACTGTGGCAGGTGGTGGATATGATGGCCATGGTTTTCTGGGTCCTGGAATTGGAAGGTGAGACTGGTGACATCAGCCGTCATCTGCTCCTCGAGATCCGGGCCACCGCATCAACGGTGATGAGCGCCGGCGGCGATGATTGATGCATGCTCCTTACACGTTGCTGCCACGATGTTGGAGAAGCATATGCATGCATTGTAATCGCCTCACTTACCAGGTTTATCTATTTCGCCCTCCCCTTTCTTCTGCTATACAGTATGCCAAAAAAACTCACATACATTTTCTAAATTAAAAGAAGATTGAGTTGATTTTTTTAAAAAAAAGAGTTATGAATACCTGTAAAATATATATGCTGACCAGCGGCCGGGCACATTTATATGTACTGCATGTTGCATGCTGCAAAAAGAGCAGCAGCAATGCAGCATGCAGTCTAGTCATGTATGATGCATGAGGCACTGTTGCAGCGGCCGATCCAATGATTAGCAGGGACGACACAACGCAATCACACCCCAGGGACGACGCCCGGCCGGAATGCATTGCATGCAGAATCCGATCGATCGTCGTCGAGCGGGAGAAATCATGGAAATCCGGCCGGGATGGTGAATCTTGACTGCATGATGCATATCATCCACAGCTAGCTTAGCTAGCATCTGTTCTTGTTTGCATTGCAATTGCATTGCATTGGGCCCATGCAGGCCGGCCATGCATTTCCTCGCTAGCTGTTCTTCACCAAGAAGGCATGAATGCCTCTGCGCTCCGGGGCCGGGGCTAGGCTACTACCGCCGGCGACGAGCCTGTCTCTCTTTCTCTGTCCCCGTCGTGTCCTCTCACGCATAGCATATGCTTTTCCACCAATCACCTCAACGCCCAAAGGGTGCAATGTCACGGCCATTTTGCTCCATGCCATGGAGATTCTTTTATTCCCAAGCCAGAATTGTTACATTCACCCAGCACATGAACACACATGCATATTACATACATAGTACGCTCCTATATATGGACATGACCGACGTAAACAAAAAATTTATACCACATGTGTCTACAATAGTAGCAGCCAGCACAACTATTTACTGAAATGCTAGCTACTAAGACAGATCGATCATGGGCTAGTAATTAACTTTGATGGTTAACAGTTGTTCCTACATCTTGATAATATATGATAGTAGCTACGTTTGGTAAAATTACCGTTGTTTGAGACCCACCAACGCACGAAAGAAGGTGAAAGATGGCTGTCATTTCATCCCCAAATCACCTCCTTTTGAGGCGCAGTACAGTCAGGGTTAGCTAGCTAGTAAGTTTTATCTTCTGTTAAGGGGACTAACACACCAATCAAGAATATCTGTATGGTGGAAAGCAGGTCAGGTTCTTCGGCAGGAAATGAGGTTAAAGTGGCCTAGAACTCTGCATCTCCCCTGTCGAAACATTGGGGCAGGGGTCAGAACGTTGCCTGATCAGATCTGTTGTTGGTGGTGATGGTGATTGTCAACCACAAGCTAGCCCTTTTTCTAGTGGACAAAGATTTGCTTCAGTAGAACAATATATGTAGATGTTCAGTAACTCAGCATTTATACTTCCTCCCAAAGTAGAAGATGTTATCGCTTCCCGAGAAGTCAATACTTTTTAACTTCTACTAATTGAATAAAAATATTAATATTTATAATATATAATTAATATTATTAGATAGATTATTAAATATATTTTTATAATAAATTTATTAGAAATATAAATGTTGTATATATTTTTTATGAATTTAGTTAAAATTGAAAAAGTTTCGGAGACCGAGAGAGTATATAACAAGTGTCTGCAGAAATTTTCCCTCACTCCCTCTGCAGTCCAACAGCCGATGCGCCAGACTGAATCACACTACTGCATGCAAGGTCCAATGGGAACGGTTGGTCTGCAGCACTGATGCACGTTCAGGGTGCACTCAATCTGACCATCATGCAGCGCACTGTGCACACCGACTGCTAGCCAAATCATTCCTTGCTAGACCTCATCACGGCGTGCGCTTGCACTTCAGCACTTGCAACACAGACAGGAAAGTATATCACAGATGTCTCTGCAAGTCTGCAGGTTCCAGCAGCAGTTTTTTTTTCGCCTAGCCCCAGCCAGTTTTACAGTGAAAAGGAAGAGGGAAGAACACATATTTTTCCTGCAGAGCGATGGCCGGTGAAAATGTGACAGATAGCCTTTTTGTCAGCTCAACTGATTCAGACGATGCTCATAAAAACAAAAACATGGCCATGATGGCCTACACGCCCCTTTTCCATCCATGGAAATGATACGAGCAATGCAGGCTTCATGGGCCTTTTTTCAAGAGCTTCAAAATAACAACAGAGGACTAAATTATATAAGCAAAGGACTGCTTGTCGTTACTGTCTGAAAGCGATGCCCTTCAATGTACAGTTAAAAAAAAAATCTGACGCACGCTTGCCGTTGCTACCAGACTAAAGTCTCCTGGGCTTATGATTGAATATCGTACTGTCTGCCCAAGAAAAACAAACCGTTTGCTGTTAGTGGCCATCTTGTTGCTTATTCTCTTCGAAGTCAGTGAACCACGCCCTTGTTGCAGCATGTAACTTTGTTCAGAGTTCGCAGAACATGGCCCTTGGCCGCAAAAGGGAGGGAATAAGATTGAGTGACTCGTCAGACCTCTCACGCACCAATATGTAGCTCTGCTAACACATGAAACTGATCATTTGTACTCGTACCTTATCTCGAGTAGTTAAATCTTGCACACTATGTACCCTATAGCACTTGTGAAGATGTACAATGCGCAGGTCTGCAATTTTACTAAATTCAGTCCGTTCTTCAACACCTAATGAGTTTATATCAACTGTGTCGACCATGATAAATGAGTAGAGCTTACCGACTATCGGAAGCTGAAGCTTTGGTCCAACAAATTTTGGATCTTCATTAAAAATACAACCTGACATTGGAAATTATCAGTGTATTGATGCAACATAAACATTTCAAGGGACAACAAAAATCACTCTCCAAGACCTACCTTTTCATCACTAATCACTGGATTCAACATTCAAAGGATGCTGAAGACTGAAATCCTCAAACTCTTTCAGTAGAAGTTTAGGTCCGTGTATCCATATGGGTTGATATCAGTGTATCCATATGAGTAAGGCAACAGTTCTTCAATGTCCAGTTGAGAACTTGAGCAACTCATCTTTTGGATCCGGCTATGATTGATTGATTCCACCTCCGCACTGAAGATGCTGTAGACCGGTCTATGGTCCGAAAAGCGAGATTCACCTCGTACGTATGACAGTTGACCAAGGCCTCTTCCGTACCATAAAATACGGTCGCACCTGCATGGAAAGATTACTGAAGTTACTTGACTGTACAAAATCCGGCAAAAATAATTGGTACTAAATTCTGCAGCTAAAATACCATGCGGGGGTTCTCCTCTTTTCCTTCTGGTTCATGTCATCTCCGGCATACTTGTCAGAATTGTTGGAGTACTTGTATGTTGGGGGAAAATATATATTCCCCTCATTCCACCCAACAAATACTCTTCCACCTCTTTGCTCGATCCTTAGCTGAAAGTGCCAGGTTTTCTTGTCTTTGAGATAACAGAATATTTCAAAATCATTTTTATAGCGAAAACAATAGCTCTTTTGCTTTTGGCAAGCCACCAGTAATCTTGTAGCATGATAAAGTAAAAGAACGACAAGACTAAAGGCACTGAATTGCCTCTGGCACAAGAATTTTACTGCTTTCTAGAGCTTCAACGCTACACACACGCACACATTGTTCTCAAGAAGGGTTACCAAGCTCTCACCTGATCTTTCTCTAGCAAAGCTTTCCAATTGCGCATCTCGACAAGGGCCTTCACTGACCGATAGGAAAGCGCGATTCGGTAATTTAGGTCCCCGAGCCAGATGATTCGACTGCAACGAAAGGAAAAACAATGGACCCAATGTCACACCAAATGCATATGAAGTAAACTTCATGAATCCGCTGTAAGGTTCTTTGCTCACTCATGCTCTAAGATTGTCTCTGGTGAACGCTCATACTGCCCGATAGACCATTGGAAACCTGGTCTTTCTGAGGATTTCCAGCACATCGGAGTTCCTCCGCAGCTCATCACCTTCCTTCTGTCCTGAAGTCAGGTGGCTGCAGACGAAGCAGAAGCTTGTTTGGTGCAATGACATGCTAATCGAAATTGAACCCTGGAAAACAAATCCTTCACCATTGAATATTTAAGCTAGCAATATTTCCTGTTTGTGATCAAATTATACACGATAAACTGGAAAAGCAACAAAAATCACCCCAAAAAAAAGAACTATGACTAACCTTATTCCCAAGGTAGCCCATCAGTCCTCTCCCAACACAAGAAACTTTCAGATTTCTTATGTCATCTCTTATGTCTTTCCGAGCCCAAATCATCAGAAACAATCCCACCATTTGCTTGCTTGCCACCAGACAGTATCTGAACAGCCAGTTACCACAAATAATCCACTAAATCTCATAGTAATGGGCTGGAGTTCAGTTTCAAGAATGAAAAACTTTAAACTAAAACTTACCTAGTTTGACCAGTTCGTCTCTGACTATCTTCCAGAGATGATGCATTGCCGTATCCATATGACATTGGTGAATACACAGTACTCGGTGACTCTCCAGTATTATTCTCATCATCTGATGATCCACCCCATCGGTAGTTGTTCTCATAGTCGCTAGGCCTACGACCATAGATTGCTCGGTCACAGACACTGTACCGACGTTCCAGCCTTGGCTGGGGAGCAAGAATGTCACCCTCCATCCTTAAACTCCGACTAAGCCCAGCCTGGAAAGACCGGCGATGAAAGAATGTCGGATTGTTCTGCCTCGATGACAAGCCCTCAAAATCATCATCAATCTCCACCACAGGGTTAGGAGCTGGAGATGGTGTCCGGAAGCTCCCATTGCCACTAGTACCTGGCAAATTGTTCAGTGTCCTCCTGACTAGTGACACCCACCTCTTTGCTGGAACATTGTCCTCTGTCCCAAGAACGTTTCCCAGCATTGAGTGGAACGATTTCTTGAAACCTAAACACAATAAAAACAACGAAACCAGTGAAATCTTACTTATAATAAGCATTGTCGCAAGAATCATGAGAACACACAGAGATGTAGCAAGTACCCGAGGACATAGATGTCAGCAGGAGGTGCAGCATGGAGCCAGTCCTCAAGGCTCATGTTATTTGGCGGGGAACGGCCACCCACATTCCATGTAGCAACAAATATCCTACTTCAAGCACACGAGAAGTTATCTACCGTCTAAGTTTGGGAATGGGTATGGGCACTAACTCTGCAATGCAGTAGGATACCTATAGTCCAATGTCACTGTAGCTTCAGCGGCATCAAGGTCGATCTTTCCCCGCCTCGTGTGCCCATTGCTCCTCCTCGAGGACCTCTCTGAATCAACGGGGCATGGCATTGAAGAAATAATTCAGAAATGTGGCCCGTCCAGCCAACAAATAAAGACCAAGCATTTGGTATTCTGCTCACCTGTCTTGCTCTTCTTCACTGTGCTAGGCTCCCTACGGGTGAAGCTGCTGCCTCTCCACTCATCATCGCCCCCTCCTGCAACTGAAGCAAGAAACCATCGATCAGGCAACATCCAATCCAAGATAGCAGCTCGTTCTATCAATAACTTGGTAACAAGAACTCGGAAAGACAGGAAAGTTGGGTGTCTGGTGAAAAAGAGAAACAAGACAAGAAAGATGAGAAGCTAAAGAGACAACAAAACCGATCTTCAGGAGACAGAGAGAGACATGGCAAGCTCACTGCTGGAGCAATGGGGAACAATCAGGCCCACAAATACAATACAAACGCGCACAGGCGAACTCACAGAATGCATACCTGTCCTACCAATGGCAGCTACATCATCGGCATGGAAGTCATGGGCCTTGCTCCTGATGTTGAACCACTTCCTCACCAAGCTCTTGGACCATGAGAGCTACAAGCCACAGCAACATCAAGGAGCGCCACATTGGAGCATGGAGGGACAGAATAATTTACTTTTAGAATGCAGCAGAGCTCAGTGAAGCTCGAGGAGCGGAAGGTACCTTGCTCTTCTTGGTGGTGTTGTTTCCATCTCTCATTGTTGCTCAGGGGAACACTCATGCAGCCGAAGAGACTGTTGCTTGCTGCAAAATGGACAGCTGATGTAGAGGTAGAAGAAGCCAAGCCGGACGCAGAGACAACTGTTTGTTTTCTATAAACAAAGCTAGTGATTTGATGGAGAGGGGAGAGAGAGAGAGAGGAGAGAGAGAAGAGTGTTGAGGATGAGAACAAAATCTTGATTCTGTTTGGAGGAAAGGACGCGCTAACACCAATGTTCTTACTGGCTCCTGAAGCAAAGGAAGAAGATCAAAATGTGATGCTATACTACCACTAGGCTAGAGCTTCAGCAGGCCTTGTTGTGTGTGTGCGTGTCGAGGGAGGGAGAGCAGAGCTAGAAGGTAAAAAAGTTGGGGCGAGGGGAGGAATACTGGACTGGAGAGCGCTCTGTCTTCCTCGCTGCTTCAAAACATGGGCATTTGGAGGGAGGTGAAGTTGTGTGAATAGTGTGTGTGTGTGTGTGAGAGAGAGAGAGAGAGAGAGAGAGGCTGTGGGAGAGAATAAAGGGAAGACGAATCTTAGGATGGACAGTCTCCTCTGCTTTATGCTGGTCTTGCTTGCTTGCAAAACCAAGTAGGGTAAAATACGTAAAAACTGTAGAAGGGGAAAGAATGCATACAAGCACAGTAATACAGTACCATTCGGGTGAAAAGTACTGCAGAGCGGAAAAGGGCCCACGTACTCAACCACATTGATACTGGCATACTATACTGTATTCGTTTAACTCCACTCCTAAAATACTACTGTACACCATATACGTACATATTTGAAATATTTTATTATGCATTTATTTATTATAATTTTATATGAAAACATAAATCTACCCCAAAAATACACCTGCAGCTGCATGTGCATATATACCAGTAGCTGTAAAAGCTGTTTCAAATCAAAATATCTCTAATGATAAAATAAATCATGTATATTTTGTATTTTTAAATTCTGGAGGGTCACCCCTAAAAAGGATATTGTGTGCGGCAGTGTACTAGCACTGCAGTGCTGGTGTGTACCTTTCGATCCCCCCCCCCCCCCCAAATCCATTCCCACAGGCCACAGGCCAAGAAAGAAACGAAGAGCAGTTGGGGAGGAGCAGCAGAAAAGATAAAGTCAGGAGAGGAGTGGCTGCTCACATTTCACCGAGACCCTGCTTTCCTCCCTTCCAAGGCGTTTTTCCCTGTGTTTTTTCGGCGCCCGATATGATACGGCCCCCTATTTTGTTTGTTTTTCCTTGTTCCTTTCTTTTGATATGCTTTGGTACTTCGGCTCGAGGAGATTTGGTCTTTCCCTCTATGGCCTGCTGGATCTTGTATCCCTGTACGGCAAGAAGAGTGTGAGTTGTAAAGGAACTCGAGATGCTTAATTCATTCTAGTCCTGTTCCTAGCAGCCCAACATCGAACAATTTTGTTAGCTCAATGCAAATTATACATATATTCATAGGCACCATTTACCTGCAGGGTCTTCACGGGTACTATTTTGTTTAGTACCAGTCATAGTCAGTGTCAGCCACATGGATATTGAAGGACTCTTGTTCCGCGGGTACTTGGGCTGGGTAACTGGGTCATACTCACTGGGCGCGTGCCTTTTGAGTTTTGAGAGCGACCCTCGAATCTGGATGGTGGTGATTGCACATTACATTAGTCCCTGCTTCCAAGATTTTCACGGGGAATGTTGGTTTTGGCAGCACCTTCAGTCCAAGAGATTCACTCTTCTTTTCATGTACTCTCAAGAATCAAGAGCGTGTCGTCTTGGCAAAACGAAAGCCAAACAGAGGAGCGTGCCTAATTTCTTTTCTGATCCTTCCTTTTCTTTCCTAAGAAACCACGACTGAATCGGATCAAGATCGAAAGATATGAATCGAATAAAATACGCCCCTCTTGGACTGAAATTGGCACACACACATGCCACTGTCATCTTTGTAAAAATGCTAGCACTAGTCATCTTTGTAAAAATGCTAGCACTATAGAGCATACTAGACTACAACATTATGGCCAACTTTTATTTTGTGGGACAGTACATATATAGTCATGGTAGTACTACTTCGTAATGGGATATCACTTGGGACCAAACTTTCTACCGGGTAATAAGTCAGCTGCACCGTACTTACCTAAGGACAGAGACAGACCGGCCCGGGGGGATCTCAGTACGGACATGGAAATAAGCCAGCTGATATCAGCAGTAAAACAGCCAGACCCCAGAGGGTTGATTCTTCTGCACCCAATTTGACTGACAAAGTTCGGGTGTTGCCTTGCACAGAAGTTAGTTACCTATATTCACATGTTCTCTTCCTTCGTACACTGCCAAAACAGTCATTAGAAGATTGTTTCGGTGCAGTTAACAGTCCCCGTGAGGCTTTCTTGCAGGGGGGGGGGGGTTGGACATCCAATACAGTCATGGACATATATGAATCATGACTCATGAGTTTTGTTTTTTTAACATGTACTATATCAAATTTAATGCAGCACACTGACCATGATTTCGACCAGTAAATTGGATGGCAAAATAATGACAAGAATTACCTTGAGAATAGGACAGCACAACCTTTGAGCCAATCACGTGACATCCATTTTCAATGATCATATGCTCAGATGGCAGGACGGCCTTACCAGAAGGGACCAATCCGTCTGAACTCTGAACCAGCCAATAATTAACAATTAGCATCATAATCCTGGAACCAAGAGATTACGACCAGGGTTATCTTGGTCAAAAGCCGTGAAAAGCCCCATCCTTCCGCTTAGTTTATCCCAGAATTCCCACGGGTGTATGGCAGTTCAGAGAAAGTAGACCTGAGTTGGAGCAGATCTGTTATTGATCACTCTGTTCCAAGTTCATGAGTTAAATACCATGCTGCCAAAAGGATACTTACTACCCCAATCATGGCCAGGCATACAACTTTTGTCTTTAACAATTGCATACACACTAGATTCATGTGTACAATGAAAACAATATACTGAATGCTACATCTACATACCTAAAAGCCAGGTATATGTGGCATACTGAATCCATGGTCCCACTGTCATAGAAGATATTGCACGAGTGGGTGGAAAAGATTGTCAATTTTTAAATGGTCACTTAGGACAGGCCCTAAGCATGGGCGCAATCTGTGATTAGACTAGTGCCTAGATTGATTAATCAATCAAAAAGTACATTCTTGGCTAGTTGTTGTGCACATTTGCTCCCTTCCCCAAGACAAGGCCAATCTTCTTGAGTTGAGAGCAGACTTGACCAAGAATAAGAACATGGGAACTACTAACCCTGCAAGCTGTGCAACTGATTGTTACTTCTTAGCCCCACCAAGCAAATTATCAAGTTAGAAATCCATAGAGCATTGTGTTCAAACTTGAAACAGCATGAGAGGGCACTTATATTAGTCTACCTACAAGATTAGGGGCATTAAGCATGAAATGATTGACTGCATAGAGTACATGTGTCAGCCTAATGTCAGAGCAAAGAAGGTTTCAGGGTCTAGATTAGCTATAAAGGCCATCTTGGGCATGCATGCTCTTCCCTAATCTCCATAAATGGGAATCCCTACATCTTCCTTTTTTTCATTTCTGAGGCATCCATATTGGTTTCAGAATAATGCAGTACTTCTGTCAACATTTCTGCTCTCATCATAATTCCCATAATGATTCAGGGATAACTGTATCATTAGGTCATCCAACAATCTGTACAGATATGTGTTTTTAATATGATAACCAAGTACTAAATAAATTCAAGTACTTAGAGCACTAAATTGTAGTGCATGAGCACAACTTCCAGTAAGCATTAATGGATGGTTGTATTAAAAAAATCTACAAAATATGAAGCAGAAAGTAGGATAGGTTCAGGACTAACAAACTTGAACGCTGAAAAGAATAACGAAGTACTCCCTAGTCCCTACTTAATCTACAGTGTGCTAAATTGCTGAAACCGAAATGAAGAAATGGGGAAGGTGTCCTCTGTGAACTGTGGAGTCAGTCAAAACAGGATCCTCGTTCTGCTTTGGCCAAAGTGTTCCTCTCTGCCTTTTGCTTTTCAGCTTTGCAGCCTCTCAGGCCCTCATTTAGTTCAATCCCTTCCCTCTTTGTCTCTGTCTCTCTCTCTAACGGTAACAGAGAAAGCCAGCAACTTATGTTACAGGTAGGAGCAGACGAAAAAAAATAAGCAGGGAGCTTCAAAAGACTGACGCACTGCTGTGAGCTGCGATTCTTAGTTTCTTACACAAAAGAGTACGGCATTTCTTCAGCAGCGAACTAGCTAAGCTAGCTAAATTTAAGTGATTACGTTTCTCTCACACACACTTCCCCAGTTCCCCTCGTGTCATTATCTGAAAGCCTCCAGTTGATAGAGTTGCACACGGAGGACAACCCAAAGCTCTTTGACGAAGTGAGGATAGATGCTGACTTGCTGTTACTGATCGATCTACCACGTACTCTCTCATCGAACCCAATCAAGTCATGCACTGGCTATCTCTCTCATCTTCCTTTTTGACATGCACACAGTCACAGTCTACTGCAGTTCAACCCTTTTGTCCCAGCCCCTACAACTCGTCTCTCCATCTCCCTCCCTCCCTCCCTCCCTCTCTCTCTCTCTCTCTCTCTCTCTCTCTCTCTCTCTGCACCACCCTGCATCCACCATTTCTGTTGCTGCAAAAGGATCTCTCTCTCCAACTGGACCCGCTATTGATAAACGCATCAAGTTACCATCATTTCTAAAATCTTGGAATCTGGCCCACTGTCCGTGGCCACATGAGCGTGCCCATGAAAGCCCAAGGTATAGCATGTAGATATGCCCTTTACAACATGCAATCTCTCATCATGGATTTTGAGATTTGAAAACTTAATGACTAGGAGATTTCGAGATTTAGAAACAACGTAAATTCTGTAATATGACCTCCGTGAGTCTACCTATGAACATAGTGCAGTCTGCTGTCTGCAATTGTAGTCCCTAGTCTATGAAGCCACACCCATCTACAGTCATCCCATCCATACACCCAGTAAGGTCTGTACCGCAGAAAACAAATGAACATTATACAAACTATCCCAGCAAATTATCAAGTTATTGCAACAGTAAGAAGCACATAAATCAAAAACTAAAGTTGAAAAGTCAGAGTAACATATTTAGTGGCAAGGCGATAGTGTTTCCTCACCTACAGTGCTTTCTGCACACGTACATCCACGAGGGCTGGATTCTTGCCATCTCTGAACCTTCCCCAAAAAACCGTCTCAGTGGTCCATCATTCTTATGCAGCTGCCATGCTCCAGCTTAAAAGAGAAAACCAAGCCTGCAACCAGCAATGTGCACAAGGACTAGTTACATATGTCGCGCGTGATCAAGATGCAGGACCACATGAATAGTACCATTGTAACAAACTTGACCGATTATAGCATGGACAACTGACCAGAAATCGTATGGCCGAAATGCAGCACCCTTGTGAAAGAGTGGGAAGATTTGATTCCCAAATGTGCAAAAGGATAGCTTTAAATGGTTCCTCCTTTGATCCTGTGGTTCCTGTTCTGTGCTCATCGGATTTGTGGGCTTTGAAGCTTCAGACAATCCAATCCATTGCAGATGGATAGCTGTTATTCATAGCATTTTGCATCACTGCATCAGCATTCAGGACAGTAGTAGAGTGAACTTTCTGACTATGTACATAATGGGTTGCTACTGGAGAAGTATTACAGTAAATTTCTGCTAATTAGATATGTTGCATATCCTGGCAGAAGCTGCTGAGAATCCTATCGATATTAATGACAGACACTTCAGAAAGAAAAATCCATAAGATATATAAGATATATGGCAATTATAGGCTCCTGACATTGTACCTGAAAACATACTTTCTATATGACAATCTTCTGTGGCACACTAATTTGTCCCCTATCGCAGATCTGCCCACATGATCAATTGTTGGCATGCGTAACCATTCACCAATATATAATGAGTGCAAGCTTGTTGAAACTAGGAAGGCAACATCAGTGTATCTTCTCAGGCCCGTATAGTTGCACTTGCACCCTGAATGACAAAGTTGTAAATGAGGACAGTTGGATCAAATGCAAATTTGTTGGGGAGTATATTCTTCAAATTTGAGAGACAGGGATTCGGTAGATCGAAGGAAATAATGCATCAGGAAAGATTACCACACCCTCTTACATGATTTATGTAAAGATTGCAAAGTTTTTAGCAGTAGTTCCTAATAGGCTGTGAGGACAACACAAAGACCAAAACAGCCAGAACAATAGGATGCAAAACGACGTCTTACTGATTATGATGAATATTGCTGACACAAGATTTCTGAGTTAGTAATGGAGTAAAGGACTTACCTGTGTAGGACAGAATAATAAATTATTATTGAGTAATCACTTCATTGACGCTATACTCACAATGAACACTGAAAGGAAATAACCAAGAATAAGGCCAACCCTTCACCAACTGTTCCCTATCTGTGTGGCAATAAGTCGTATATCTGCAATACAGCCGACAGAAAACTGAGTACGTGCTTCAGAGACCAGGCATTGTTTGAAATTTATGAGACTAATTTAGATCATATGAACTGGGTTAAGATCAAGCTTGACTTGCTCTTACAACGCAATGAATTTCGTCGTTACTATATGCAGAGAGGAAACGAAACATATATGGAACTGCATCCTCTTATGCCCTCTGCAGAGAAAGCAATTCACTACCAAATTCAGGAGAGTTCCGGGACAGCAACAACACCATTCTCGCTACTCAAAACTGGTTAAATCCCAACAAAGTATGTGGGGGAAGAACCAATCCCAGATTCCGAATTAGTCAAGCGCCAAATCTATTTCTTCAACGTGACATTTACCATGTGCCTCACCAATCAGTCAATCACCGTCGATCAATTCGAGAATTATATAATAGATGAGTAAACCAGCCGCTGCTGCTTACCAGTGGCATGTATGATGTGCCCCCTATCCAAAAAGCACCGTACCAACTGTTTGGGCAAGTAACTGAACTTTGGTCATTGATCTTCACCACGAGTTCAGACCCCTACTCTACCTGCGCCGAGGGCGAGGGAGGCGACGCGCGTGGCAGGTGGTGGTGTTTCCAGAATCCGTCCAGGTGGAGGTGGAGTCAACGGAGGCCGTGCACGGACGGCCAACGACGGCAGACCCTCGCCGCCGCCGGCCGCGGCGGCGGCCATTGGACCATCCCCCTTCGTCGCACTTCTGAATGGCCTATTCTGAGCAAGGGAACGGGGGAACCGATCAGGACCGTGGAGATCAAATCCGATCAGGACCGTGGAGATCAAATTTATACTAACTTGAGTGAAAAATAAACAAGGCATGTTTTTAACATATTTTTCTTTTATAGAAGAGAAAATTGGCTATTTGTTAGTATCAAAGAGTGGGCTTCATAACTTTGTCATTCCAAATAATGAATTGGCAAAATTGTCGGCCATAAGATGTGTACCTAAATTTCTTTGCCATAATCCTTATTTAGCACAGTTTAATTATTGTTTTCTAATCTCTAGCCAAGCAACCAAATGGGTATGGTTAAGAACAAAAAAACACTTTAAAGTTGATGGATTCAAATAATATCTCTTCAAAAGTTAATGGATATGTGGTGTATTTTACTTGAAAAAAAAATATAAGTAGACTACATCTCTCAGATGATCTAATCTCATTTAGACATTTTTAGCTAAAGCACCACCACAAATATGGAAGTCTCTTTAGTTTAACTGTTCAATCGCACGCATGCGGAAGACATTCAACTTCGCCATACAATACCTTTGTGTGCACTGATCCACTGTCTTACGATCCCTATCATTAGCAAGCTACCACAACTAGAAAATGGAGATTTCGTGATAGGGATAGTTTTCGTGAGAGTGGATAACACACTCTCATAAAAAAAAAAAAAAATAATCATTTTCATGAGACTGATGTAAATCCCACCACAAAAACTCATTTTCATGAGAGTGCTCCACATAACATCACGAAAATAGCTATTTTAATGAGATTATTTAAATAAATACCAACATGAAAATGACTATTCTGCCATGAAATTGCCTTTTCATGAGAGTGATCATTTTCATGAGAGTCAAATTTTGTTCGAGATATGGGTTGCTCATTGTCATTGCATATATACGGGAAAATCAAGAATATGAACAAATTTTTTTTTCCTTTTAATATCCGGTGAATTTTTGTAACTAGTCTTTCTCTCTCATACTAGCTTTAAATGTAATAATTTTTTCTAATTTTTTTCTAAAATCACGCTCTATTAATTCATGGTGTCCTTATTGTTTTTTATTACTGTTTATTGGTCATTTTATTTATCAAGCAAATAGAGAATGATAATTCAGAAGTTACCTTACGAAAAATGGCTTTCATACTCTTTTTTAACAAGCAATCGCCTATGTATATGTCGTTGTGTAGGAGTTTGAAAAAATTTGGAACTTATTTGATACTTTCTATCATTTAAATGAATTTATACATGCTTATCAAAAGTAATTCCAAATTGAACTGTGCGTACCTCCAATAGAAGCCAAAAAAATTACAAAGAACATATTTGTGGTCATACATTTCACTCTATCCCATATCCTTCCATTTCTACATTACCACAAAATATATAATTGTAATAATTGCAAATTTTATCTAAAAATTCTATAATTTTACATAGTAACATGTTTTTATTGCATGATCCTTATATAAAAAAACTCAAATAATTTTAACAATAATCTAGATTCTTGTTACCGTGAGAGTTAATGCGTGACGGTGTACCCTCATGCATTATTTTTGTGAGAATAAAATCATATTTCGTGATTTGTTTGTCTCTCACGAAATATCTGGATTTTGGCAGTATTACGCTAGCTACCGTGCATCTTGGAGGCTTATGCTACTGCTCATTTGCTCGCTACTGTCTAGGTTCTCAATAATCTCAAACTGCACTGCTATATATCATTGATTATTGGTGAGTATGAATCCGCGTCCAATACTCCAATGCGGCCTGCACTCGTGATTGCGGGAGCTTCCCCACACCTTCTCTGGTTCGAACCGGTCTCATCGTCTCGCGCGATGTACGACGGGCCAAGCAGCCAACATATAGCTCCCTAACCCTAAGCAGCCAAGCAGGGCCGCCGGGGGCAGGGCCGGCAGGGGCCATGCATGCATCAAGCACACGGTGTTAATTTCTCCGTCGTCTGTACAACTACTACTGACGTGTTAGCCATGGCGGAGTCGGGTTTGGAGGCGCAGGCGCGGAGGGCGCTGGCGTCGGCCGAGCAACGCTTCCTGGCGGGCGACATCGCGGGCGCCAGGCGATACGCGCAGCACGCGCTCAGCCTCGCGCCGGGCCTCCATGGCGCCGAGCAGGCCCTCGTGGCCTACGACGTGCACGCCGCCGCGCCCGACTGGCACGCCGTGTAGGCTGGCGGTCCTGCGGCCCCACCCACGGCCCTCTGCTGGCGACCTATCCGCCGCCGCCATCACCCACGACGGCATCAAGCGGCAGCACCGGAGGCTGTGCCTTCTGGTGCACCCCGACAAGAACCCCTCCGCGGCGGCCGACGGCGCGTTCAAGATCGTCCAGGCCGCCTACGATGCCGCGCTGTCGGCGATGCGTGCGGCGGAAACCGCGGCCGCGGCGGCGCGCGCGCGGAACAAGCGGCGGTGTCCCGCTTCTGGCAGACGGTGGCCGATGATATAATTGTAACGCCGGCTCCGCCGCCGGCACCCAGGCAGCCCCCAATAGCTCGGCCGCCAACGCGCCGGGCTGCTCACGCAGCTGGGCCATCACGACAGCCGCCTCCACAACCACGGCCGAGTTGGGCGCAGGGTGTACAGACTCCTCGGCGAGCTCCTGCACCAAACAATGTCGCCGCGTCGCAGCCGACAATGTCAGGGATGCCATACTACTGTCTTTATTACCCTCGGTGCGTGTGGTGCAGATTATATGCGGGTACAAGGAAGCCACACTGTCCTCTCTATCCTTTCTGCATGTGTTGCAGATTATGATATGCAGGTATAGCATGTGGTCGTTTCGTTCGGTGCAGAATTGCCAACGGAGCTCAGATAGCTCTCCAAAGCGGGCTTTGGTTTTTCTCACCACAAGATGAGCTCTGGGGTTTGGCAACGGCGACGACTAATTACTAAGCACGACAGATCTGGTATTTTATTTTTGAAGGCCTTAGTTTAAATATAGTTGGATTCACATCAATGCACGTGTATTTTATGGGAGCCAAAATTCTCTGAAGTCCCATAGACAATGATATAGCATAATGTATTTTGCGCAGCTATGCTAAATGGGGCCGAAGATCGGCGGATCATTCCGTATTTTTTTTTTAAGAAACGATCATTCCTTAAATGGGATAGCCAGTTTTGTTGCGTAGTCCCAGCCCGTGTGCTGCATGCTGTGGGCCTTGGCCTTATAGGCTTTTCTTAGCTTTGGTGTTTTGGTTTGGTCTCACGATTGTTATTATGGTTTAAGCTGGGCGTGTCCTGGCCCGTGCTGGCTGATATATCCCTGGGTGATCAGAAGCATAATGGTGTGGTGATATGGTTTTTTGGCTGAATCATCTTAACTAAGTTTGTAATTTCATTTACTTCGGTTTCGAGACCGTTGCAAAAAAAAAAGGTTATACAAATAACAACTCTCCTGCGTTTTTTAAAAAAAAAAAACACGACGTACTTCAGTGTTTTCTTTCAAGTTTCAGGCCATCAGTGTTCAGGTTAGCGCGCGAAATCCTATGTCGGCGCGTGCAAATTAAAGACCATATATATAAATGTAGAGATGGGTTTTTCTTCATCACCAAAAAAACGGGTGGGATTCTTTCTCTGAAATTTTTTACCTCGACGGTGGAGGTGTACAGCAATACTCGAGACGCGTTATAATTCATCTCGGTTCGCGTGACAGACAGCAAGTTACGTCAGACTCGACCATACTAGTACTACACAGACAGTCGTTGGCGGCGTGTGCTCTGCTCGTATCGATCAGACTTCAGACCATGCTCTCATGGGCGGCGGCGCTGTCCTTGACGACGCCGGCCGGCTTGTGCGAGTGCAGCACGTAGCCGCAGGACGCCACCGCCTCGCCCACCGTCGGGAAGATCCACTCGTGGCCGATCCGCTCCAGCACCTTGGAGCTGTCCAGCTTCTTCATGATCTCGCTGCCCGGGTTCGCCAGCACCAACTGAATGAAAGAGCAGTACTGGATCAGCCGGGGTTCATGATCATGCCATGACGATTTCAGAACTCTGCTGCAGTTCATTCAGAACAGAGGATGGGTAGTGGCATTGCTTCTGCTCTTACCTGCATTCCCCTTCTGTCCAGGGACTTCTTGAGTTCGTCCAGCATGCTCGTCCCGCTCGTGTCGATGCTACCGACGGCTGCACCAAGAAGAAAACACAGATCAAGTTTCTGATGCAGATCGATCAAAGTTTCAGAGTTGACAGAAAACCATGCAAGCAAATGCAACTGACAACTCACCACCCATGTCGAGGACAACGTACTGCACGCCCATCTCGCCCTTGCCCTTGGTACGCTCCTCCTCCTCATCGATCCACCGCGAGATCCTAATCAACACAACACGAGTTTGAGATCCCCAGATCGTGTTCCCCATCCATCCATCCATGGAATCCGTTCTGAACTGCATGCGTGCTTAATTGCTTAGTACCTCTCCCGCAGGTAGCTGGCGTTTGGCAAAGTAGATGGGCGCGTCGACGCGCAGCACGAGCACGCCGGGCACCGTCTGCGCGGCGGCGTACTGGTCCATCCTCCGGTAGACCATGGAGTTGGGGATGTTGCCGAGCACCGTCGTCCGGGGCCGCGCGACGAACAGCAGGACGCGGAGCACGGAGATGGAGACGGCGACGACCAGCCCGACCTCGACGCTGCCGAAGACGACGCCCAGGTAGGCGCCGACGCAGACGCAGAAGTCCACCTTGTCCACCTGCCACAGGTGGATCGCGGCCTGGTAGTCGATCAGCCCCAGCATGGCCGAGATGATGATCGCCGACAGCACCACCAGCGGGGTGTAGTGGAACAGCGGGGTCAGGAACAGCAGCGTCACCATCACCGCCACCGACATCACCACGTTCGACATGGCCGTCTTGCACCCGGCGTTGTAGTTCACGGCGGAACGCGAGAAGGGGCCCGTCGTGAGGTAGCAGGACGTGAAGGAGCCCAGGATGTTCATCGTGCCGATCGCGATCATCTCCTTGTTGCCGTCGATGTTGTAGTTCTTGAACATGGCGAAGCTCCGACCTACGGCAATGCCTTCCTGCATTTGATTTGATTTGCATTCACGAGAGCAAAACACTGTAAGTACAGTATTCTAGCTAGCAGTGAGATAAGGAAGGGTGGATCGTCAGCAAGCCTTACAGCGAGGGAGATGACGCCAGTGACGATCCCAGTCTTCAGGGCAAGCATCATGTAGGGCGGCGAGAATTGCAGGCTTGTCACCGATGGTGGGTTCAGACCCTTCTTCAGGTAACCGATCTATGACGTCGTATATAGGAAAAAAAAAAATGTCATGAATCAGTAACCATTCTTTTCACTGTCTGGTCATCATGCATTTCTTGTTCACGGACAATGTGATGCTTGTAGTATCAGACAGACAGAGTTCAGAAGTCGTGCTCTGCTCACC
This sequence comes from Chrysopogon serrulatus, assembly GCA_015844335.1. Classification (NCBI taxonomy): domain Eukaryota; kingdom Viridiplantae; phylum Streptophyta; class Magnoliopsida; order Poales; family Poaceae; genus Chrysopogon; species Chrysopogon serrulatus. Next base: position 28,770 of record JADLZL010003742.1, read on the forward strand.
ACTTGGACGCCATGGTTTTCAGCGCGAGTGAGGTACACCAGAACACTTCCGAGGATGACTGATGTCAACGGCGCTGCCGCGGAGATCCAGAACAGCTTGGGCCGCCTCTTGCTCTGTCAGAACAAGTAATAAGATTACATTATTATTTAAACTTAACGACTTTGAAACATGAAGTTCAGTCAGCTTTAAACATGCAGTAATTCAGAATCTGCTTAGAGCATGAAATTTCAGACCAAGAAGCACTGAAACTACAGATTTCAGAATCTTGAGAGACATCTGACAGACCATGGATTCTATCCAGTATCGATCGCACAAGCCAGATAAGCTGGGATTGCGCCAAGAAATAAGACGATCGAGAAACTAAAAGTGTAGTAATACAATGGAAAAGTTTGCTTGGTGGAACTTGGCCTCTTGCAATTATTGCATACTAGTAGTATTCTTTTTTCTTCTCATTAGCCATGAAATAAACTGGATCCTATCACTTTCCAGAGCATGAATAATGAAACTTATGCACAGGGAAGCCAGAAAGCTCTTTGTGCTAAAGTAAAAGCTGATACGTCTGGTGCAATCATGCAACAGGTAGCCGCACGGGGACACACACACTAAGCTCTTCTAATCCGGAACAGTGATTCTGTACGTGACGCCATCATTAGCATCTTGAAACACGACAGGACATGGGACTGTTTTTGTTTTCCGGACGCAAAGGCAAGCGATCAAAGAGGTCGAATTGGATACGAATATTCAAGCTAATATTATTATGTCTGGGATAAAAAAATGATAGCTAGGGAGATATGTCTGGTGTGCTCCCTCTGCTCCTAAAAAAGAGTCATTCTAGTTTTTCAAAAAATCAACAATTTTTAAGTTTGACCATTGAATATTTATAGTACTTAATTAGTGTCATTAGATAGATCATTAAATATATTTTTATAATAAACTTATAAAATATAAAAATATACATATTTTATATAAATTTTATTAATTTTAGAAAAGTGTGACTAGCACGACTCCTATAATCACTCTTAATGTATACTGTATGTAGAAAAGCCAAAGCTGCCCCCAGGCAGATTGGATCTTCTTCGCCTATGCATCGTACGCTACCCTAAAGTGCTGGATGGATCAGGATGGATGCCATTGTCGCCCACCAATTGGGTCACGAGATCCCGTCCTTATATGTGCGCTGTTTGCCCCCAAATCATGCATGAGTCATGACTCATGACATGACAAACTTTGTCTTTGTTGCATCTCGCTGTCACGGGTTCTTCACTAGGCTAGGCTACTAGGTTAAATGGTGCTGCATATCCACTCTAATTAACGGCGCGTTCATTACTAGTTTCCAAAATTACTGCTGCTCTGCTCTAGGTGAGATATTTGTCTCAGAGAGAAATGTTGCAAGCATCCTGTCTACACGATTGATTGATTCTACCTAGCTAGGCTCCAATCTCACACATGTTACGGTGGAATTTCTTGTCATAAATAAATATCCCTAAATAAAGTTGTGAAACCAAATGAGTTGGCTATGTATCTCCGGTCACAATCTAGTACAAGTGCGGCATTACGTCATGATCGTCAATTATGCACAAAAAGTAACAAGAGAGCATGGGAAAGGGAAAAAACACCCTATGGTTAGGCGATTCTCCTGTGGTCCGATCCTAGCTCATTTTACTCCTTTTAGTATGATTGGACGAACGCCTTTCCCAGAGGTTCTCGCGCCTAACCTTTTCTATTAGCAGTAGGGTTTTTTTTTAACGTTTTTAGAGGAAAATCGAGGGAGACTATAACTACTCTTATTCATCTCAAGTAAAATGGGGCACAAACATATATAATTGGAAAAGGTAGACGTTTTTTCTTTTTTCAAGCAGGTTTAACGGTCTGTATTTCATTAAGCAGACATGAGATTTTAAGAAGTAAAAACTATAATAAAAAGCTCTTACAATGAGTGTAAATATGTTGATAGAGGTGAGTGAGATAAAAAAAAAAAGATACTGATAATAGTACTTACGATGAAGCGGGTGAGGAGGAGGAAGAAGAGGAAGCCGCAGCCGAGCAGGACGCTCTCCCATCGCCACTGCAATCATCCAAAACCGACCGAGCGCGTCAGCAGCAGGGAACGATTAATGATTAATTTAATTGGTATAACATGATTCTCTCAAATGAGCATCCGGAATTCTCGATTACGACGGGACCAAACAAAAAAAAAAAAAAATCAAATATCGTATCTCCCGTGACAACGAAGGAACCCTGCAGCAAGCTCCAAATGCAAGCAGGGCATGCATTCATGCATGTCCCTGTCGCCGCTGCAGGTGCAGGTCGGCCGTCGGCCCTGCCCTGGCCTTGCCGGATGCGCACGCAACGCGAACGCGACGTAACATTGCTGCAGGGCAGGGGCAGGGACCAGGCTCTGAGCTTGCTCCAGAGGCTGCCCGTGCCTTCGTTCGCCGCCGCCCTGTCGTGCACACGGCCACACGTATGCATGGTCCATCCATGTATGTGCTGTACCTGGTGTGTCTGGGTGAAGACGGAGTCCATGACGGAGACGACGTCGGTGGAGGTGGTGAAGCGGACGAGGCCCAGCATGCCCTTGAGCTGCTGCAGGCACACCACCGTCGCCGCGCCCGCCATGAACCCCACGATCGTCGCGTGCGACAGGAAGTCCACGATGAAGCCCAGCCTGTGTACATCATCATCATCATCAGAAGCACAAGATTCGTCAGCATCAGCTATAGAGTCTCACTCTCACCTAAAAGCTAAGCTAGAGTATTAGAGTATTAAGCACGCCCTAGCTAAAAATTCCGGTCTTGGTGAAGACTCACTCGACCATCTATCATTTTGTCACAGCAGTTACTCTCAGTAGTAGAGTCAGTAGGGTGAGTGGTACCAGTAGTAGTAGAATAATAGTTACTCTAGAAACTGACTTTTGACAAGTTAGCTACTGCACTGCACTTTTGGCATTTTTTCCCTTCTTCATTCACCAACTACGTACTGCTTTTGGGAGGGGCCCGAGCTGGAGAGGCTTATGAATCAAGCTTAATCCGCCATGAGAGAAGGCAGTGCATACACAGAGCACGTTGTAGCTAGCGAGTACTAGCAGTTAGCATGAAGATTGAAGCATGCGTATAGTACCTGAGGAGGCCGAGCGAGGCCTGGAAGACGCCGGCGAAGAAGGTGGCGGTGAATGCGAGGTGCAGGTAGAGCGCGGGGTTCTCCGTGGGCGACACCTCCCTGCTGAGCATGGAGGCGATGAGCAGCGACGCCACCGCCACCGTCCCCACAGCCAGGTCCTTGGAGCTCCCCATCAGCGCGTACACCAGCGGCGGCACGAAGCTCGAGTCTGTGCGTGCGTACGTACATATACGTTGTTAGCAATTAGCACTGGGTGGAGCTAGTCCATGGATGCATGCCAATCGAGTTGCCGACGCCGGCCGGCAAGCAATGGCGCCTGAACACTGAAGAACAGAGTGCATGCATGCTATTGCAGGCAGCTTACAGAGTCCGAGGATGGGCGGCAGGTTGGCGAGCTTGGCGTAGCTGATGCCCTGCGGGATGGCGAGGCTGGCGATGGTGATGCCGGCGATGAGGTCGGACTTGAAGGTCCCCAGCGTGTAGGACGGCGCCCACTCGAGGAACGGGAAGAAGTAGCGCAGCGCGGCCACGGCCCGTCGCACGGCCCCGCGCTCCCGCACCACCCCGCGGAACGGGTCGTCCGGGAAGAAGGTCTCCTTGAGGTTCCCACGGAACGTGTCCAGGAACGGCCGCGGCGGCGGCATCGGCACCCGCGCCGACCCCGCGCCGCCGCCGTTCGCCTCCCGCGCCGCCGCCCATGGTGGCTAGTGGAGGTGTGTGTGCAAGCAAAGCAGCAAGCTTTTGAGCAAGCAGATCGAGCTTAATTTGTTTCGTTGCAGCAAGGCAAGAGGAAGCAGCAGTGGCTACCAGCTCTTCTTCTTCTTCCTCGCGCAATCGCGCGCTAGCAGCTCAACTTCAGCTGGCTTTCCGTCCGTCAGGTGTCTGTCAGCTCAGCTGCTGGCTGCTGCGGGACTGGTGGCGATGTCTCGGCGAGGCGTTCGGGGCGGTCATATATAGGCGGCTGGGGGAGAGGACCGGGCCGGGGCGGCGAGGCGAGTGGTGGCTCTGGCGGTCGTGCCTCTCTGGTTCGAGTGCGATATGGGCGGGGTGGGCCCGGGGCCGGATGCCGCGTCACTGGTGGAACGCCGGGCCCCGCTCGTCAGCGAGGCGGGAAGTGGGCCGCGGCCCCGGTGGTTTTGTACACGTGGGCGGGGGCGGGCGCACGTGAAGGGAAGGAAGTGGGCGGCTGGCGATGTGTGTATGTATCCTTCTCCATCCATCGTCGTGCTCGTGCGGGTTGGCGCCGCTGTCGATGGCCGGCCGCGTCGCCGGGGGCGATTCGGGCATCGCCGGCCATGGTTTTTTTTTTTTTTTGGGTGACATTGAGGGCGCGCCGAGTGAGTCTCTCGGCTCGGCTCGGCTCGGACGTACGTTCTGGCGCATGTTGCGTGTTTCGGCCGTGGTACGTGTTTCCTCATTCGGGAGCTGCAGTTACCAGTTAGCCTAACTCAGCTCGTGGATCCTAGCCCTAGGATTTTGGAAATTTGGTACCGTGACATCCGCGCGCCTAATGATCCAGATTCCAGAGGGTGACCCGGTGACGTACGTGCCACAGTACAGTGTGCTGTTTTTAGTTGCCGCCGGTACGGTGTTTCTGTTTCTTCTTCAGGTATAACTCGGACAAGCACACCACACGCTCAACTACGAGCTCATCACACACATACGGAAGTATGTACTACACAACCGTGCGCACCAGCACAGGTGTAAACAGTACGGAATACACGTGTCGATGGGCATTTATATTGTGTTGACGTGTTGTATGTAAAATGCCATGATTTTTTTTTTTTTGGATTGCACACTAAACATAGGAACAAACTAAGGATCCAAGCCGCTTCAATTATTTTTAAAATGTTCAGTTTGAATGGGTGAAACTGAACGACTGCCATTTAAAAGCGTTTTTTATGGCAACATTATTTCAATAAAAAATAATGGATAAAATGCAAATGGAGATGTAATTAGCTAACATTGTAATCGAAGCTAGGATGCTTGATTGTGATTCATGTTTGTAACTGAAAATGAAATCAGACAACGCTGTAGTAAGTAAGCAGATGTAATACATACCTTTGTGTAATGAAGTTGTGTTGCATTTTAGAGAAGAAAAAAAATAGTATCTTGGATATGTAGCCAAGTAAGTATGGGTGTGGCTAAAATCTTCCCAGAAACAATTAATTTAAGAGAAGCTCAAGCGAACCGAGGGATGCAGAACAAACCTGGAACGACATTGGAGCATTAGGATGTTATGTGTTATAGAAGGGAAATTATAGTTTGCAGATGAGCCGAATCAAGGATAATATAAAAGTTGTTCTCCGGATGCGTTGCCTCCCACTACTCTCCCGAGCGCTACTCGAACAAAAGGAAACTTATAATTTCACACGCAGGGACCAAGGATAATAAAAATTGTTTTTCCGGATGCATTGCGTCTTAGCACTCTCCTGCTCTTGCAAGCGCTTCTACTTGAAAAAAAGGTGACTTTTGTAATTTCACTCGCAGGAGCCGGATGAGCACACTAGAGACAACGAACTTTATTTGCTTTCATTCGATTTCATTGGCTCGACGTGACACTAGAGGTTTCCTAAGTAAACAATTGTGTGAGGACACGCTTTAATTATTCGGGATTCTTATAACGATTGTCACAAAAGTTATGCCGTGGAGTGTGGCACTGAAGTGGTGAAGCCATTAACCTGGAGCCTGAAAAGAACTAAAGCGTCAGATTAGATGCTCGTTTAAGGTGGTAGTTATAATCGATTATTAATTAAATATCGATCGGCCATAGAGGAGCATTCAATGTTTAGCCCTAGCCAAAATGCATATCAGCATCACTTCGGCACACAAAACGCAACTACCGTAACCGGTTAGTGGGCGCACGAGTGATTCTCCGCACGAACTCCGTGTCCACCAAGAGGTTGTGAAACGATGGGGACGGCTCGAGGCCCTAAGATTATGATGAAGGCTTGGCTACCCCAAACCGAGGTCCCCATGACGAGACGGATACGCATCCGACGTTTTCAGTTCCATTAATTTTTCAAGGCCTACCTAGCTCACGTCATGTCGACCCTTAGCGCCACCCATATGCAATCTCTATATATAATGGTGTACTGATGAGTGCAAATTTGTTCATTTGGAATGTACGTGGCTTATTAACAAACATTAAATCTCCTCCTCCAGAACACGCGTCCGTGCTACTTGTCGAAACCAAAATTGATGTGCTCACCACACCCATGGTGTATGATTTAATGGGAACGAACTTCGACTACGTGTGTTTATCCTCGGATGGGGCTTTTGGCATCAAAATATTTGGCGCAGGGACTTGTGGGTCATCACTTATAGAGTGTCGACCTTTTCGGTGGCCTTTCCATTGCCCCGGCGGCCGCCGCCTTCGGGCTGCGTGGAACTTTTTATTTTTATGGGCGATTGCGGATGACCTCATATATTTTCCGTGAAAAATAATGGATAAAATTAGGTTTTGGCGACTTCAACCAGATATACACCGCGGCCGACAAGAACAACAATCGTCTCCACCTGCGCACCATGCGACAGTTCCGTCGTCTCCTCGATGACACTCAGCTCCAGGAGTTATACCTGCATGGGCGGTTGTACACATGGTCTAACATGTGTGACAACCCAACTCTGGAACGTATTGACCGCGCATTCGCCAATGTTCAGTGGATGGAGTGCTTCCCATATCACCACCTGCGCTGCCTCTCATCGGATTGTTCCGACCATTCACCGCTTCTCTTGCAGCTCTGCACAATGCCGTGGGCCAAGCCACGCTTCCGGTTTGAGTCGTTTTGGGTACGCGCTGATGGCTTCGAGCAGACAGTCATAGAGGCCTGGAGCGCTGCTGTGCCGGATGCAGACCCATGTCGTGTATTGGATTGCAAGCTGAGAAGAACTGCCAAGGCCCTGCAAAGTTGGAGCATGAAACACATCGGCAGCATCAGATCGCAGCTGTTCATGGCCCGTGAGATCATTGCTCAGTTTGATAAGCTACAAGAGCACCGTGCACTTACTGAGCCTGAGCGGGCGCTGCACAAGGAGATCAAAATGCGCAGTCTCGACCTCGCGTCGTTGTCGCGCAACATTGCGCGCCAGAGGGCAAGGATACGGTTCCCGGAGGATGGTGACGCGAACACTAAATTCTTTCATCTCCAGGCGTGCCATCGGAACGGAAGAACATCATTCCTTCCATCTTGCACGACGGAACTGGGTCTCCAGTGATCAAGCTAAAGCTGATATTGCCTTCGACTACTATCATGGCATATTGGGAGTGCCCTTGGCGGCAGCATTCGATCATCTTGGATGATCTCCTACCTCACCTTGACCTGTCCACCCTTGACGCGTGCTTCTCCTGAGCGGGAGGTGTGGGATACAGTTCAGAGCCTCCCCAATGACCGTGCTCGGGCCCGGGGCGGGTTCACTGCCTGGTTCTACAAAGTGGCGTGGCCGATCATCAAGGTTGACATCATGAACGCCATCCATGCCCTGTGGTCCCTTGATGGCGCAGCTTTTACCTCCTCAATGATGCACCGATGATATTGCTCAGGAAGCATAATGCGCCTACCTCCGAAGGACTATCGGCCGATTGCTCTAATGTGCTTCAGCAAATTGTTTGCAAAATGCCCGGCCCGTCGCCTTGCCCCTCACCTGGATGTGATAGTAGCCAGCAACCAAAGCGCCTTCATCAAGGGTAGATCAATTCATGATAATTTCAGAGCTGTTCAGCTGGCCTGCCGGTGGTTGCACTCAAAAAAAAACGTCGCGTCTCTGCTCCTCAAAATTGATATTGCGAAGGCCTTTGACTCCGTTACTTGGCCCTTCCCGATCGAGGTGCTGGAACATATTGGCTTGGCCGCCGATGGCGAACGGATCTCCATCCTGCTCTGATTGCTAGTACGGGTGCTCGTCAATGGTCGGCCCGGGCGACGCATCATCCATGCTAGGGGGGGGCTACGTCGGGGTGACCCCATTTCCCCAATGTTGTTTGTGCTAGTCATGGAAGTCCTCAATTCATGCATTGACCGTCGCATGGCTCGACCCCTCTACATATATGCATGGCATGGCGCTATACCCGGATGATCTTGTCGTTGTCATTGTTGGTGGAGGATGCCTCTTGCTTGTCTCAGATCCCGGACTTGTTTATTGGCGCCTCGCGATCACCAATCCGGAGAAGTGCGCCGTCTATACGCCCGATCCATTGCCGCTACGGACGATGTCATTGCCTCGGTGCAGGCGGTGTTCCCGTTCCGGTGTCGCCTTTCCCCTCGGTACTTGGGGATTTCGCTCGCGCTTGGTCGTTTATGCATCTGAACAGCCGTTAATTGACTTCGGTGGCGACGATTCCGACATGGATATCGTCAGTAATGTCGAGGGTGGCTCTCGCTAAGTCTACCCTCTCCGCCCATGGTTGTGCGTCTGCTTATCGACATGGGCCATTGCTCAAATTGACCCGTCGTCGTTTAGCCGGGCTGGCACTGAACATTCAGGCGGCAAGTGCGTGTCGCTTGGCCGTGGTTTGTCCCCCAAGGAGCTCGGTGGGCTTGGGCTTCGACTGCGTGCGTTTGGGTTTATCATGGGTTGGGAGTGGGGCAGCCAGCTGTTGGGCATCCCTACACCGTCGCAATGAGCGGTGTGTTGGCGATGTTTGCGGCTAGTGTCTCTTCCGTGTGGGGGGATGGTGCTATCACTAGACTCTGGACAGACAATTGGGGCAGCGTTTATCGGGCGCTCCGCCCTTTGCCCGGCCCAGGCGCGGCTACCATCGTCCATGGATCACATGCCTGAATGTTCGGTGGGTGGCGGACATCTGGGCCCTAACATTCGCAGGTGCATTACAATCGTTTGGGACATGCACAGCGGTGATCCTTCTTGATGCGTCCAGATTTGTTTGGAAATGGTCCTCCGATGGCGCCTACTCCGCCTCCACCGATCGGGCATGGCGCATCAGATAGCTTTCGGCTTGAAGGAGCTCTGGTCTACCAAGGCGCCGCCCAAGGTGAAAATGTTCTTCGGCTCGCTTTGCATCAACGTCTTTGACGGCGTGCCAAAAGGCATGGCCTCGGGGCGGCGACACTGCGCCTTTGTGCGGCCAATGCCCGAAACGCCTACCCATCTCTTCCTTGATTGTGTGTTCGCGAGACAGGTTTGGTTCGGCCTTTTGCGCCCCCTCCACCTGCACCGGCTCGTTCCAGCCGGGGACGGCCGGTCTTGGTGAGTGGTGGATCGACGAGAGGAGGATCATCGACTCAGCTTCTAGGCCAATCTTCGACTCGCTGCTACTCCTCATTTCCTGGTGCCCGGCGGAAGGAGCGAAACGCTAGGGTGTTCCGTGCTTTCACGCTGAGTTCGGGAGCCGTTGTCCATACGATCGTTGAGGAAGCCACCGCTTGGGCCGCGGCGGGGTACGCACCCATGGCGGCGCTGGATGCTCTGTTGTCGCAACATCCGATACTTATGTAATCACCCATTTGCTGCATCCAGTAGTGTAGGGCTCTGTTCTGTCTCGGAGGGTCTCTCGCCTCGTCTGGCGATGCGGTTGTACTTGTTGCTTCCCTCTTAATGAAATACGGGCCACAACCCGATCGCGAAAAAAAAGCATGGTAAAAGGGCTCTTGCGTCAAAACTATTCTACTTTGGTGTGCTTATTGGCTTGTGCAAATCTGCATTCTCTAATACGACTAAATCTAACACACTAGCTAATGCTATACTAGGCTTGCTATGAGTACCGCACAAACCTACCTATGGGGCTATGCAGAGCAACCAAACATAGCAAAATTACACTGCACAAAGGAGCGTAACGCGGACAAACAATGAAACCCATAAAATCTGTTGCCTTGGCTAGCTAGCCGATCTGATTCCATGGCCATCATGGCCATGGCCACCCTCTCCTTCTCCGATCCTGCCTACTGAGAGATTCGATTCGACGGTCACTCTAGCTCGTCACTGTGGAAGCAAAGGGTGCAGATGCTAGTGGCCACAGCCGCCCGCACTTGCTGGCTGCCTGGCAGTGGCAGGAAGGACTTGCTGCGGCCGGCGGTATCTGCGTGTGCCTGTGCTGGTTGACCTCTCGTTCGATCTCGGGGATGGACCACAGTCACAAAAGTTGTCGATACTGGTATGAGGAACGGGGATTGTAGAATGTGGAACGTTTCCGATATGGGAACGCACGATCCCGGTACATGGAACATGGCACTATACCACGTTCCCTGTGACTGTGGGATGGACGCATCGTCATAAGCTAGGATCGAGTGATCGATCGACCACACGCAATTCCCCGCGTCCTAATCAAATCATGCATTGACCACCACGCGTACATATATGCATGGCATGGCATTACCCGGCCTCTTCTGTATGTTGCTAGTGAACCCAAGCTTAGCTAATAATAGAGGGTATATATACGTACATACGCGCAAACCGATGTACGTAGTCTATACGTATACGAACTCCCTTTGATCGCTACGGAGAGAAAGACGTCGTGGTGCGTCGCTTTCGACGTGTGCTATCATCTGGAGTATATATCGACGAGTAGCGACGATTGTGATATCGTCAGTATGTCGATTCCAATTCCATGGTTGTGGATCTGGATGGGTCGGCCCGTCGTCGTTCAGCCGTAGCATCAGGCATCCAGCGTGTACGCCACCGATGGAGGTCGTCATTAGACGCGTATCAGCTTATCATCGGGGTCAAAGCTACACTAAGCCGTTGACGTTTCAATTCTCGAGATGAGATGAGGACGACGAGCTGGAGCCGGTTTTATCAGTGCAATCATATATCACGACGACGTACCTGCAGGCCACCAAATGAGTTGCCATCGTCCATGGATCACATGCCATGTTCCATATGCTGGGAACATTCTTCGGTGCACTCAATCGTTGCATGCACATAGAATCTGATGCGTCCAGATTTGAGAGTGAGAGGCCTCAAATCGATCAGGCATGCACATCAGATAGAGAGCTTAAGTGCTAGGCTGATGATGGATCAATGCTGCTAAAGATAAGTGCCAAAAGATGAGGTTTACACACTTAGCGGGCACAAGCCAGAAGGTGATTACAGAGGCCCGGCCGCTTCTTTGCTTTGCAGATAGCCAGATACCTTAGGTAGCTTTCTCTGAACTCAGGCCTCAAAGTTGTGTTCAGACGGAGACGCGCTAGTCGTTAAGTCTGCTGACTGACTGACTAGTCATCCAGCATCTGCTTAATCACTAGCTAGCTAGTACTACTAATCACCTAACCAGTGGTGATCTTCCACTGTGTATGGATTTGGAAGTTTCTCTGCCAACCCTGCCGACTTTCAGATACTCCCACCTTCCAATATCCACGCTACTTCTACCTTTTTAGGTTCTTGGAAGTTGTACTGGTTGTATATGCTCCAATCATATTTGATGGATGGATCATGGATGGATGGATGATCAGCGCCCACGACTACACGGGTTCGATGAAGATTAATTGGTTTTGAACTGCTTGTACAGCGACAGCAGGCGCGTAGCTCTGAACGCTGAACATGGCGTCCGTTCAAGGCCAGAGGCTTCCGGAATCCTAATCAGGATACCACTAAATCGACGTCTGATTGGACATCGGTGTACAGTATATGCTCCAATCATATTTGATGGATGGATCATGGATTGGACATCGGTGCTTGTACAGCGACCAGTGCCCGTGCATGCTGCCACAGCGGCACGTCTGCCAGAAGCAGCCGGGCACTAGTGACCTAGGGGCTCAATGTAGAAGAAGTGCAGAACGGCACTGCAAGGGATTATCGATTGACTCCAACAGATGTGCAGTCCGAATTCTTCATCAGACTTGCAATCATTCACAGCTGATGATAATAGAATTCAGTTTCAAGCTCTCCTCCAGTCCTCCATCAGAGTTGAACCCTTTTTTTCTTTTAAAAACAAAGGGAGCTCTGCCGCTCAATTCTGATCTACCTTTCCAGCTAAACAAGTCCAGTTTTGACCAGGAATCCAGAAAAGAAATCGGTGATCTCTCTGTACTGTAGGAGTACTTGGACGAATTGCGGTGAGCAAGCACCCCAAAACTGTAGCCTGCAATCTGATCTGCCTTTCCGGTTTCAGAAAATTCATAGTTGAGTTTCCTCTGACTCTGACGGCATGCAAAAGCACGGCATCTCTGATCTGATCCAATCTCTTCCTTGTCCAGATGGAGTATAAAACATGGTTTGCCCATCATTTTCAGATCATATCTATCCACAAAGGCCCACGAAATTATTCGCCTCCATATAGCTTCGGACAAGAAGCTTTCCGGCGGGCTAAAACTGAAATGGATGCATCTCTTGGAAGAACAGAAATGGCGCGAAAAAAGTGACGCATTATTCAAGCATATCTGGATCGGCATGCCGCAGCCGTTCTTAAACAAGTGCCCGTTCACGTCTCCACGAGGGAGTGGGAACCAACCTTTGGCAATGTGCAGACGAATCCAAGTCAGTGAGTTATCGAGACAGCGATTTATGCGCAAACACATCACGGGAATTATATGTACATACATTCATACTCCCTTAGTACTGAATAATTCAATCTCTCTCTCTCTCTCTCTCACACACACACTTTTTGAGAAATAAAAAAAAATCTTAAGTTTGATGAAATCTATAAAGAAAACTCTAAAATTTATGATATTGAATGGTTATCATTAGATTGATAATGCAATATATTTTCATAGTAAACCCGATATAGATGTTTTTTAATGAAATATTTTGATATAAATTTGATGTTGTTTTCTATAAATTTAGTTAAAATTAAGAAAACCGGACTTGGTTCAAATCTAGAATATCACTTTTTGGGGAGGGCGAAGTGAGTACATGCACACATATATTTGTCTCAACTTTCGCTTTACGGATTGATGAAGAGTGTTCAGCTGAAATTGCGCCTCCCGTCTTTAGTTTGCTACTTTGCTGGAGGACCATGTTATTTGGTGTTGTGGCTTTCAGGTTAACTTCAGCCATATTTTGGCCGTCTGCTTCACCAGACACGGTGCTGGCTAGATTAGATTCTTGAAATTTGGTCCCCTGACGTGGTGTCGCTTTGGGCGTGGAGAATGAGAATATTTGGAGATACAGTTTCAAGTGGCAGAAAATATGGAAAGCGATCAGCAGACTGGTGTTGCTGTTACATTTGTTTTGTCTTACTGAACAAATGGCAAAAAAAAAGTTGAAACACTTTCACTTTGGAGATGTACTTTTGCGTGTACGAATTGCTCCTTGCCCTATACGAAGACTAAGGTGTTAACGTCACATGAGTTCTAGTGTGGACGCCCTTCTGAATTTTTGGATGCGGCACTGTGAGATGAAATTGTAGAGATGAAGAATCCCAGACGGACCACCATATCTTGGCTACCACTACCATGTGGAGTTGCGTGGTACACTCATTATATATATATGTATTTTCTTTCTTCGAAACCTTTCAAATCATGGAGAAATTTTCTCGGTTGATGAAAGCCATACTAAATGTTCGTCATTCCATATCTTCAGTAGGGTATTATCTCTGAAAAAAACATCTATATATTATCATGGGGTGTGAAAAATACATTTCTCCATGTTCCTTTAACTTCCTCTGAAATGATTATTTCATCTTGACCAGGTACGACCTTCCTCAGGCAGATCGTTGTGCAGATTAAATACTTGTAGTAAGGACATGTCATCTGTCATTTCAATATCCTGATCCAAAGCTGGACCTCATATGATATCTTCAAGGTGCACCTGTCTCTGCAGACGAAAAGATCCATCAGTGACTAGCAAATGGAGCATTCCTTCACCCACTACAGGCTCAAATTCTACATTGTTGGCAATGCATGACTTGAAGAGATAAAGTTCAGGCAGTTGCAGATTTGGGGTTGTGTGGACAAATGGCTCCTTGAAGCGAAACCATCAACTTTACTCGAGCGTTCCATAGTGGAGATGGGGAAAGGTTGACAAAGAAATGTTGGAGTAGTAACCACAGAGTATGCCTTCCCCGGATATGAATGAATGAGCTAAGTGTTGTAGTAGTAACTACAGAGTACAAGTATGCCACGTCTGGTCAAAAAATGAAGGAATGAAAGAAACATGAGCAAAGACAGAGATAGGTTACCTATAATCTTTACTGTACCAAAAAAGGAAAATGTATGCATGTCATAGAATATGATTGTTCAGAATTTCACCTATGTGTAAGGAAGTCAAAACATTTCCTTTTGTGATCTGTCATTTAGACATGTCAATGTGAATCATGCAAAAGAGCTGTGGTAGTGAATATGATTGTTCAGAATGCTTGCATTTGAAAAGAAAATGTCAATGCTATTATTAGCAACCAATAGTGCATAGCCCATGTATGGAATAAATCAGACAAAAGTTAGCTCCTTTTTTTCACAGTGTTTAACTCGACTTACCCTCTTCTTACATTTTCTTTTTTTTTATTTGTCCTTTTTTTTTTTTTTTTTGCCCGAATGGACGGCAACAGATTTGCCACAAGGTTTTCAGTTAAAATGTACATGTATAAAGTGAAGGATTTCAGTTTCAGATACGCTGAGCAGCATATCATCAGCGAAACAACATCTAGTGTTCAGATAATCATGATTGACTTGAGGAATACATCTCTCTTTTTGGGTTGCATTATTGTAGTTTTCTGTGGATCATGCCACTGAAAGATGTTATGAGCGCAGACGACGTTCTCCTGCAGGTTCAGTGGCTCACCAAATTATTCAGAGGTCAGCCCTGTAGGCGAATAGATCATATCATGCAGTGGCAAAACAGGATGAGGAGACAACAAATAAACATCCACGGATCGCCCTGCAGTTGTGCCTGTCCGCTGCATAATTGAGAAAGAAATGATGGATGATCGCTTAGTGGAAACTCCTGTAGCCCCATGCTTTGCGTCAGCGCAAGGCAACGATTCCCTGTTCATCTGGGCCTGACCAAGCTGCAGCGTTAGGCAGAGATCGATTTGCGGCTCTTTTCTCTGCAGCAACAGGCCTGGACACTGTGCCGGTATGCGTCACGGTGGCCATCATTCTTCATCCCACGTCTCCCCCGCGCTGCGAATCGGAGCATCTACCATAAACTGAGAATGATAAGACGACATGTGTGCAGACTAGAGAGGAACAGGTGACAGGTCATTTTCGAGATATAAGCATTGCAGAGGAACTTGTCCTTCTGAAATCAAAGTTGAACAGGCACACCACGAGAACATGCAACTCAACCTGCTTTACAATTACTTGAATTATTGCATTACTGAGAACATGCATTCAGGACTAACATAACAATGCTCCTCTTACTGCTAATTTTTTTAAATGAACTACCAAGTAAGAACTGCCCTTGCCTATGGAAAGACTGTTGAATAGCTGATGGACTGTTGTTGCAAGAAGTATGAAATGTTATGCTTCCTGCCTTTCTTTTCGAGTCTTTCTTTTCTGACAATGTGTGATCTAGCCGTTGCGTGACCATGTGTCGTTGTTCTAGAAGCAGCGATAGATCCTCCTGCATGGAGTCTGCAACCCCAAGAGATCGATTGCGCTGGATCAGTGGATCTCCGGTCGCGGAAAGAGCTGGGCTGGTTCAGGTAGGTCCAGGCGGCTGCCAGTCTGCTACTGACCTCCACTCCGAAGCTCCCGCATCCACAATTCTAATCCCTACAGCTCGCGCCACACCATCGCTTCGTCCTCCGCCACACCAACGGCAGAGGCCCTGAACCGCACCACCGCGAAGAGGACAACACAAAAGACGCCCGACCCGCTGGCACGGACATCAGGACATGCAGACATGCCATCGCTTGGAAAAAAATGGAAACTAGAGGCTCCGATCAACGTCGTACGCCGAACGCCACTCGGCCGTCGATCGGCACCTGCCGTGCTGGTGCACCTGTGGGCGCTGCTTGGCACTGTGTGCTGTGCCACAATGGCAGACGACGCACATAGCAGCCTGAAAGCTCATGGCATGTGTGTGTTGACTCATGCTGTCAGAAACTAGCGAGATGGTGTCAGTCAGGAGGAGGAATGGATCAGAGATGTCAGATGGGGCTTTGGGAATCTCTCGTCTCGTCTTTCCAATGGCGGGGCCAGCCTCAACTGATCATTGATCCCACTAGTGCCTGAATTATTGCCCGAAAGGTAAGATGCAATGGCCCAAGGTCCTCTTCTTCCTCGATCTCCCTTCCGTTTGCATTGGGCATTGCATTGTTTGCTCACGGTGAACCTGAAAACAAGGTGCAGCCAGGGCTCGAGGGTATCTATTATGCACTGTGGCGTGGTCCGTGCTGCAGCAACATGGAGATAATGGCGGTTGACTCGGGAAGAAAAGGACGGGTTAGTGATCCAGTGGATGATATATCATGCCTCCCTAATGGTGTTGGGAGTTGACTGGTGATCCTGTTAGCTCCTGCGCTGATGAGAGGAACTTTGTAGAGCGTTGGTTGAGGGCGTATTTTTGCATGATAGAGAAGGGCGAGCAGAATAAAGAGCCTCTCACCTGACATGACCTGTGTAGGTTCTGTCCAAATCAGGCTAAAAAAATGTACAGAAATGGAGCATCTCGTTGGGTTCTTGGTCCCGTTTGGAAGTATATAGTATTATAAAATATTACAGTATTAAAAAACTGCAATTTTAGAATAGATGTGCAAAAACCATAGTTCATAGAAATGAGATCTAGAGTGGAGTTTTCAGAAATCTAAAAAGATTTTATATTCTTAGCAGTAATATGGTTTTAATTCCTAACAACATGGTTTTTAAATCTGTATAAATTTTGTTGTATCTAAACACTTCGTGACGCTCCAAAACGAAAATGTTCTACAAAATTATTGTATTCTTCTAAAACTCCTAAAACACTGTGTATCAAAGACATGGGTTTTTTTTCTTGGTACTAAACTCCAAGTGCACTATACATAAAAAAGAATGTGCACACAGGCAGCTTAGGCGATCACAAGTTCTGAAAATGGAGCCGGAAAAAAGGGCCCAGCACTGTGATTGGGCCCAACATTGCGGCCCAACTATTGCCACACAAAGGCCCAGTAATGCTATGGCAAGGCCGGAGTTCGAACACGGGTTCACGATTCAGTGGAGGACCTTTTCTCAGAAAAAAGGAAATCTTATAAAAATAATATTTAAGTGATCCAAACAGGATGTACTTCCTCCGTCCTAAATTTTATTGTTTTCAATTTTTGTGTCATAAATTTAACTCGATTTATATGTGTAATATTTATATCTCCAAATAAATTTGTTAACAAAATTAGATTAAAAATGATACTAATTATGATACTAATCGACAATATTTATTATTTAAAACAATATCGGCAATTTGTGTTCTCGGGAAGCGAAAGCGATAAATATTTTGGACGAAGGAAGTACATTGGAATAGATTATACTAATCTAATCAGTGGATTATAAATCTAATCAGTGGATTATAATTAACTATAATTTACTTCCAACTTACTATAAGGGAGTATAGTTTATAAACAACAATAATCCAACAACACTATAATGCGAGGTTTCAAACAAACCACACATTGTTCTAAATCCATAATATAGATTGTTATCACCCAAATTCAGAATCCATATTATAATAACCCAAAGTGATCCACGCACATGGCCTATTATCAAAAATCCCATGGACTCCTTGAGCACCCCCTACCCCTTTGCTATATGAGGGAGCAGCACTTAAGCCCCAAACATAGAAATAGGAAATAAGTATAATTATTTTATTTAACTATGCCCCTTCATTCCAAATTATTATATGTTTTGTATTTTAAAAAAATTAAAATGTTTTAGAAAAACAAAGTATTTGAGTAAGGATCTTATTGATAGAGTTGGCTTGCTGCACCCTATACCAACCTACGGAATTATATTACTTTCTAGCAAGGAGCCAAGAATCATTTACTCATGTGTGTCATCGGTTATATGTTTCCTTACTAGTCACCAATGAGAATACAGAAGGATGCCTTAGCACATAAATAAGGAGGTCTATCAAGATTTCTAGCCTTTTTTTTTTTTTAAATTTATATTCATTAATTACTTATTTTATGGATTTTAAAAGGCCCAAGATTTATTTGACATCTTACCTCTTATGAGGTAAGGGAGTACTCTGCTACAAGTATTCAAAGAATTTGAGGCGTAAGGGGGGGGGGCATGACCCCTAGTTCTATCAATCTTCTTACCTGTAACAAACTCTAGTATGAGTGGTACAATCTCTTTCCTGTAATAGCCTACGCCTGTGGTGCCACCTTTTAGGAAAAGATACTAACCGTGCCGTTGATTATATATTCGTAGATCAATACATGCTCCCCTTTGTTGTAGGACCAATATGGACTCCCCTTTGTTGTAGGACCAATCTGAAATTTGTCGTGTTTGAGACTATTGATTCACTGGGGGAGGGTCAACTGTATAACTAGTGTTCGTGCTCGCTGATGAGTGTTACAATGTTTTTCTGACGTAGATAGTTAATGATGTTGACCTCTACTAGGAAATCGTTGTAACGTTGATGCTCAACTTCCCTCACAAATTTGGGCAGATACGTGTCCGCTTCAACATTGTGAAATGTTACATACTTACATTGGGCCTATGTGGGATGGAGTAGTAGTTGGTATGATCTAGTGGTGCGGGGGGCATATGCACCTCCATCTCCATGCCAAAATTATTCCTCATATATGCCCCCACCTCCATGCGAAAATTATTGCTCATGAACAGAGTGCAAGAAATTTATCGAAAGAATAGCTCAAGATGAGGTTTCCTAGCTGATCATGGGCGGTGGCGGAGCATTTCGACGATTTTGAGAGACAACAATAGAGAAAAAAGCATATGAGAAACTGGATGGTGGATAGACAAGGCACTCTCGATAATGGAGACTTGAACTTAGAAGGCCATGTATGATGTGAATTGTGGTGCCGAACAATCTCGAGGTCGTATGGTAGCTCAATGTTTGTTTAATACTTATAAAGCTATTATTGTTGGCCTGCTTAGCACTAATAGTGGTTGCTCTTTATGGAGTAGTATAGTATATCTATTTGTCATACTAGGTAATCCTAGATGAAAACGAACGTGTGAACACAATCTTTGACTTCGTGCCAGTTATGGAAGACTTACACTGCACACACTTTAGAGTAAGGCTAATAATACAACCCGCTGCTGGTTGTATAGATTTTGCATCCTATTTCTTAGCCCACTAATATAGTAGTTAGCTCTTTATTAATATACAGTTCACTTCTCATTGTCATAAAGTTTTTTGGTTCTTATGCCTAAGTCAGCTATAAACTTATATCCTGTTTCCACCTTAGCATAGAGTCTACTTGTAGCCTTTTACTAAACTTGCTCTTAGGCCCACTAGCCAGCCTCGGGTTCTCTATATGCATTTCTTCCTAGGAGTGGTTTCTCATGATCCATAAGGTGCAAGAGGGTTTTGACTAGCACCATTGCGAGCCTGCAACTTTTAATCATGTTAAACTCCTAGTGATTCATGATATATAGGGAATAAATGTTTGGCTTGGATTTACTTTGGACCGCAATTTAGGGGGGTGTTTGGGTCCTCTCTACTCGATGTTTTTTAGCCCCACTCTTTATTTTTTAGCCAAATAAGTCTAGCTCTACACTACTCTACGTCAGAAAAAGGTGAAATTGTGAGAGCATCTAAAGGGTACTTCACAAACTCTAGTTTTGTTTAGGAGTTGCTCAACTATAGGGTTTGTGAAGCAATCTAAATAAGCGCAAGAGAGCACTACAAGTTACTCTAATCGCCTCTGAATAAATGAATTTCTATTTAGACATTTTAATGTTTCACTAAATATATAAAAAAATACTAATATATCGTGACAGAACATTATGAAAAAATATCTAATTATAATGATTTACTTTCATAAATATTTTCTGCTCTCTTTTTTCTCCCATTTTGATCTATAAACATTTTATTTTTTTCTTTTTATACCATGAAAATTCTATTTTTTTTTACTCGGCACAACTTTGCGTGCCCATTGACTGCCCGCGTCGCAGAGTATGAGTAGAAAAAAATTAGAATTTTCATCATCTTATAAAGAAAGAAAAAAAAGAGAAACAGGTCAGGGCTATTTACAACCCCCAGCCCCCTACCTCCAAGCGGTCCGATCCTGCAATACATTATATTATACTAGAAATTGTCGCGGCGTTGCCACGTATGGCCAGTATGTATGCATGTTTGTATATTTGTATCTACAACGTATATTGCAAGTATGTTCTATTATTCGTGTATATTCATTTCAAGTACTTGTATGTGTGACATGATTTACTCATATATGAAGATGTATGGAATGTCATGTACCATATATAGTTAAGTATTATGCTATATATTTTTGTGTATGTGATTATTTATATTCGAATATTTGTACTATGAGTTGGTTTTAAGTAAAAGAATCAAGAAACCAAGATTAAGAAAAAAGGGTGGGAATTTATAGGATTTGATTTTTTAGAAGTTTTTTGGTGGAAGAAATACGGGATTTAGAGTTAATATTTTAGTTCAGATGCGGTATGAACAATAAATTAATCAATGACATAAAATCATAGATCTACAACATTGAAAAATATTATTATTTTTTGGCTATATTTATTATAGGGAAAGAAATGTTTAAAGTATTTTAAAAGGGAGAGAAGTATTTTATAAGTAAATGAGGGTTTTGTTTGTTACAGTAATAAATAGATTTATTTTATACATGATATAGGTATGATACAATTAAAATTGTGTAGCAATTTAAATAAAAAATAACTCTATTAATTATTTTCATAAAACCGTAGATAAATTTATATCTATATTTATAGCAAAATAATTACAATAAAACATGTGATATTATGCATTTAGATTGTAGTGCTAGTTGTGTGGAGTTGAACAAACTTGGTTTGGTATTTTTTTTGATTTTTATTTGATTTGTTATGATTTTTATAAAATTTCAGCCGTCTTAGATTAAAAAAAAATTTAGAAAATAGGTAAACGGGTTGGGCCAAATTTAGCCTACCAAGGCCCAGTTTCGGCCACAAAATGGCCTGAAAGGGGAGGGAGCCCGGCCCATAAAGAGGCCCATTAGGCTGCCTGGGTGGACCGCGGGTTGATTTCTCTAAAGCTCGGGGGTTCTTTTATAAAAAAATCTGTGAGAGGGGCCGGACTGCAGGTTGATTTATCTTAAGTTCGAGGGCTTTTTTGCAAAATGACCGAGAAAGGCCCGAGATTTGCCCGTGACGTGGCCACTCTGGCTGGCCACCTTTTGGTGCAGCGATCGTACGTAAGAGATAAGCGATCACATTTGACAACGGTATAAACTCCTGCTTCTTCGCAGCTAAACAGTGCTCTACGAGGGTTTGCGAGCAAACCTTATTACATTTTGTGTAACTGTATACGTTTATACTAGTACCCAATACTCTGCGACTCGGTAGACACTAACTCGGTAGACACGAACTGCTCACAAACATTCATTTCTTTGAAGCTCCCGACGAAGAACAATCCAGGATCATTCGAAGAACAGAAGCTAGCAGCAGGATCCATGGCGCTGGTCGCCAGGAACAGGAACAAGAACTCCTCAGTACAGGGCACGGCGCACCTGGAGAAGCAAGAGGAGACAAGGACTCTGTCACGATCATGTCGCGCGCCTTTATTTTTTCTCACCGTACATGTCACTCACCTCGAAGCCGACGAGCGACCGCGTCCGGCTGTAGACGGTGGCGGCGGTGAGCACGGAGCTGGTGGAGCCGCACTCGCTGTCCTTGAGCGACGCGGTGGAGACGTCGAGCCTGGCGCCCGACGACCACGGGGACGAGTAGTGGCCGGCCCCGCGCGGCGCCGCACCGCCACCACCGGCCAGCGACGACGAGCGCTGCATCTTGGCGGCTCTGGGCGGGGTGCCCTTCCTCCGGCTGGGCAGCCGTTCCAGCGCGTCGGTGCGCTGGCGTGGCGCGCTCTGGGACCGCGCCTTGGCGCGGGACGACTCCGTGTTGGCCATGTAGCCCGGGCACGCCTCCGACGCCTGCTGCGGGCTGCTCTGCGCCGTGGCCACCGAGAACTCGTCGAAGTGGCCGCTGTACGCCCGCGGGCTCATCAACTCCGTCACCGCCGACGGCGCCGGGGAGGACCGGCCGGGCTGCCTGTCCTTCCCGGCGCTCCGCCGCACGGGCTCGCCGACGTCCACCTCCACGATCTTGGCGTTGTCCTCGCACGACCGGTCCATCTCCTGCTTCGTTCGTCGTTGACATCAGGACACATACAGGAGCGGATCAGACAGACGGCATTTACTAGTCCTTGGCACCTTGGATTAATCAATCAATGCAATGCAAGGGCAAGGTCGTTGCTTACGTGGGCGCGGCGGTGCCTCGGGTGCTGCGGCGACTGCCGTGGTCTGGGCGGCGGCGGGTGGTGGTGGAGGGCGACCATGCGCTGTGCCCGCAGGTGGGACTGCGCGGCGAGGAGCGCCTGCATGCAGCGGAGCGTGGCGTTGGCCTGCTTCCTCACCAGCTGCCCCCGCACCAGAGCTTGCAGCTTCACGATGCCCCTCAGCGCGCATAGAGCCGTCCGCGCCTGCCATGCCACGCCACGAAACAAGGACAGGAGCGTGTCGCTCGCGTTATCCAACAAAGAAATCTGCAATCTTTTCTTTTCTGAGAAAGAAAAACAAGCAAAGAATGCATGCATGCATGGTAGGATGATTACCAGATAGCCTCTGAAGGTGGCCTGGATCCTGACGGCCGCCGCGTCCTCGACTAGACACGGCGGCAGAGCCACTCGCGGCGCCCCCGGGAGGACAGGCGCGCCACGGCGGCGGCGGCGTGCGCGGCTGCCACCGCCTTGTCGGCCGCGGCCGCGGTGGCCACGGCCACCGCCACGGCGTGCTTCTTCTGGTCGAACTCGACGCCCAGCTGGTCCTGGTCCGGCCGGCCGCGCCCCACCGCCGGTGGCGCGGCCTCGGCAGCCCTCCCTTCCTGCGCCGCCGTGGGGCGCCTGAAGCTCCACCGCTTGTCCTTGTGGGGCGCCGGCGGCGGCGGCTCCACGGCCTGCGGCGGCCGGTCCTTCTTGCCCGACAGGAAGCTCCGGAGCCAGCGCCCCGCCTTGCCCATGCTTGCCGACGCGTCGTCGGCTGCCTCTGCTGCCTCGATTGCTCACCGCAGCTGCAAGAGCAACGCACGTAGTACTACGCTGGCGTCAGATGGGCCGCCGCCGTGTACATACATTTGCATTTGCATTTGCATAGTATGGCGTGATGGAACCACGGCGGTGAGCACCCACCTGACGTACCTGCCTGGGGAAGGGAACGCCGGATGCGACGATGGTCGAGGGCAGCGGGCAACGACCGACCGCGAGGACCGGCTCAACGCTCCGGTCAGCCGCGGGGGGGAGCCGGCCACGTGAAGCGGGTGGGCGCGAACATGGCTTGGCGTGGGCAGGTGCAGGTCACTCGGCAGCAGCTCGCGCGCTTTCGGCTGTCAGAATCCTTTTTAATACTGCCCTGCGGCAGCATAATTGCAACTGTGGGCGTGTCCATGTCAATCATTCAAGCAATAGTAGTGCTCCGTCGTCCGTCCCCGGACAGATTGCGAAACGTGAGCTGTGCGTGCGAGCCACGACGGACGATCATCCATTGGCATTGTCAGCTAGGAGTGCTCAGCTCGCTCGTCCTTTCTACTTATCCATTATTCATTCTGATTCAGCAGTCTTCAGGACTCTGAACCTGCAATCCTAAGTGCTCTATTCTTCTCAAGTTTGACATGCATGCCTCTGCTTGTCGAAGACTCGCCTCCACATGAGGCGAAGAAATGATTCCAGAATGATTGACCCACCCGACCGTGCGTTCTGCGTCGCGGGTGCTTGGTTTTCAGACCGGAATCGGAATGTGTCAGATTGGATTTGCTGCCAAGAACATGAACTGCACTCACATGCTCTGGTTTCGCTCGGATACGCTCGTTTCCCTCCCCTGCGTGCTGGTTGTGACCTGCGATGCGATGGGGACAGGGCACCTGTGCGCCGTAGTAAGGCTGGGCCACCGTGCCGGTCCTCCACCGTGCCGTGCCGCCCGCTGCCCGCTGGAGTTCATTCACCCGCCTAGCCTAGCTGTGCTGATGCGTGTGACACTGACGTGGACGTCCTGTCTCGTACCGGTGTCCTAGCTGGACGCCAGGGGCAGGGGGGGCCTGGCCCGGCCTGGAAACACCATGATGTTGGATGCATCCGCGGCATGTGCGTTGCCCTGCTCCGCCTTTAATAACCGCACGCATCTGAAGGTTCCTGTCACTCGCACGCACCTGGTCCTCAACGTCGGTCGGTCGGTGGTGGTGGACTGGAGGCTGGCTATGCTTGCTAGGCTAGGTAGGGGCTCGGAAGTCAGAACCGAAGTCTCTTCAGCATTCATGCCACCGGACTTGAGACCTGAACGGACGGCGGCGGTGGTTCGCGCCGGCGACGGCGAGCGCTGGAGGTTGGCGTGGCCGCGCCAGCCAGCTTTGATGGAGCAAGCGCGAGCGTGGTGGCGTGCCAAATGAGTCGAGTGGCCGAGCGACAGCTGAGCCGCCTGGGCCGCCGCCTGCAAACTTCGTTCCTGTATTTGTTTTTTAGCAACATTTTTTTTTTTGTTGAGCTGCTCCCAGAAAGCGAAGGCTTGGTACGAACAAAAGGGTTAGTTAGGATAAAAGGGTCCTGATCGGGTTCTTCCAAATCTTGTGCTGTTGGGATAACTCACAGCCGTGAGAAGCCCATGCTGAGGCCTAGTATGGCCCATGGGTATTGGGGGTCATGCAGTATCAGAAAGCCCAATATAGACATTTGGATCATTCCCTGGGGCCTTTTTTTTAAATATTATATATATATATACACACACACACACACACACACACACACACACACACAACACACACACACACACACACACACAACACACACACACACACACACACACACTTCTGTTTCTATCAATTGGTGAGATGTTACTACTCCATAGCCCAGTATGAACCCATGTCTTGGGAGCAAAATGGCATCACCAAATGGCTAGTACATCACAATGTCACTAGATCAGAGTTCACATGCTACCCAGGCATCTGACACACAGAGCAGTAATTTGTGGCATTTATCAACTGGTTGCGACTAGTTTTACCTTTGATCCTCATAAATAATTGTAGAAACGTATCATCGCTATAAAGCCAGATACAAATTGGTCTGCCATCACAATGAGTACAAATTGGTCCCCTAGCAAGTCAGATACCATTTTCACCGTGAAGTGACGTTGTCTATAAGACTAGCTGTAAAGACATATACTCAGGAAAAAAAGACTGAAATCAGGAAATATTTTCGATAGCAGTGTCATACTGTGCAGAAAGTAGAATAGCACTTCTTCCACACTATCACACCATCGTCCATTGTTGTGACAAAAGGTGCCAATAAAATTAATATTCAAGAGAGAAGTGATAAAGCACATCAACAACTCAAGAGAGAAATTTCAGTAAATGTGTACTTAAGTTGCTACTGATGCATACACTCTATAAGTACAACCATGCCTTGTTAAACTTTTCAAAATTACATGCACAGGAAAGCTACCAGTGGTGAATCAATCATTACTATTGGCAGTACCGCAGTAGCAACCTAATAATTACTCCTCCATCTTTGATCCAGCTGTGATAAATGCAGGATGGAACATGGTCGTATGAAAATAATTTTAGTACATTCACCACATTAAACACACAGCCACGGACTCATGGAGACATACTATTTCTATAGCTTTTACCTTCAAAATATGACTGAGATGAAAGATATGAATGCTTATGAAGGCTGTGCTGCAAACAGTCATTGGCTTCATCTTTACAGAGGGATCTAGTAAAAATTATTGATACCTGATTATGAAGGCTATGCAGTGGCCCAGCTAAAAGATTTCAGAGCCACTGCCAAATAAAGATGTTATGTCGGCCATAAATTTACACAGGAGCAGGACTGACATTGTAAGCTGAAACATACCATCAATATGAGTTCACAAATGAAAACACAGAAATCTTTTAGAAAAAATTAGAAAGAATGGATAAGCATCTCAAATACATAACTGCACACTTGTACGCGGTATCACTGTATCAGGACATATTATGTGATGGTAATTAAATCACAAGTCCTATCTTAATTTGTCAACAGCAAAAATATCAAAACTACTGCTACATATGTACAACTAGCAAATCATACGAACTAACAAAATTTCTAAACAGAAATGATCTCAATAGACATACCCATCAAAGTAATTAAATCTAGCATTTGTACACTATTTCCTCAAGATCAAAGACGAAGTTCTTGTGATTCGGAAGCAAGTAATAAAATAGGTAAATAACAATCTGCCTACTAGCTGCACTTGCCAATTAGCCGTGAGTCCAGGTCCTCCAGGAAGCCTTGCACAGGCCAAGAGCTTGGGGAGTGCCGTACAGCGGTAGTCAGATCGATCAAACAAATACAAAAGAAGATAGCTTGAGCATTCGAGGCTAGTAAGTAAGAACTCATACAACAGAGCCCCTGGCCGGTATACCCCAAGGATCTCACAAGAAGGCAGGGGACAAGGAGGAGAAGCGGAGGGAGACGAGATGAGATAGAGGATACTTGGGACCTGATCCAGCAAGGAGGTAGTCGGGGCAACACCAGCGAGGGCGGCGGCGTGCGAGGAGCACCAGCACACAACTCGCGAGGTCCTGAGTTCCACTGTACTCCAACACACGATCTGCCAAATGCAAATTTAGACCAAACATGGGGGCTTGCTCCGGCATGGGCTACCTTCCATGTGTGATGTATTTTGGGCCCCAATACACCCCGTTACATGGATAGCAAAACGAGGCCTTAAGATTATGCGGATTGATGAAGATGAAATCCTCCAGATCCCCTTACCAACCAACATTGCACCATGCAAATTTTTTAGGTCCCAGAACTTGTCACAGGGTTCATCCAATCGAATTCTAATAAATGAGCCCTACGACATGACAATTGGTTCCACAAGTCAGCATGTGGTGCTTCATCTCCGTGCTCTCCCATCCCTCTTCCCCTCTCTTCTGTGCTCTAATCTAGTGTGGCACTGCATCACCGTCGCTATCCTCCATATCCGAGGTCGTGACATCCTGTAGTGAAGACAACAAGGCCAAAGCTGGTGCTCCCTACCTAGGCGGAAGAGATAGGTGGAAGTCTACTTTGCTAATGAGTTCCCCACAGCTGTCAGGAATGAGGCCTGGATCCAACCACCATGGCATACAACGTCATTTGGACTGGTTTAAACTTAGATGACACCCTATGGTAATTTTAGGGACCTAAATGACACCATGAGACAATTCCGAGTACCTAAAAATGGAAAATTTAAGAGTTTAGGTTTAGGAACTAGACGGCACCAAGGACGAGTTTGGACACCTAAAAATATATTTTGAGAGTTCGGGGACCTGAATATACCACAGGACAAGTTCAGGATCTCCTTGTGTATTTTACTCAATGGAATATAATCTGCATTAATCATGACCTCAAGCAACTGATATTGTGCACTTCACAGCTCTGCAAGTACTACAAAGAATATTGTCTGTACCAACAGAGTTTGTCCTAGCAAAACATGTTCAGAATTTTTTTTATATAAACCAAGTTCAGCAAATTGAAATATTGCTTGTAACAAGTAACCTTGGAACAGTACAATTTACTTAACTATCAGCAAACAGGAGACTTGAGCAAACAAAATTATAGTTAACATCTTACTGTTGACTAAAACATTTAAGCTGGACAGAAACAACTGACCAAAAAAAATGCATAAGTGAACAAGAAGATATAACCTAACTAGATACACTATAAGCAATTAGGATTCTGAACACACCTTAAGGCTCATAATGAACTTCAGGCTGTTTTTCCTCTTGACTGAAAGATTATACAGATCACAATTTGCACAAGCAGGATGTTGGATAGAATGTGTACACACTGTTTTTTTCCCTATGTATTTTCAAATGCATAAATAGGATCCCTAAAGTCAGTAGACATCAGGCTAAATATATGAGGAGCTAGCCCTGCATGTGGCATACAATTTGAAACCAAGATGAGATCGCCACTAGTTCCCTGAAATGCCATGCAGTGTCATGTTCACCATCGTCCTCAGCATTAAGGAACAGACTCGACCAATGCAGTGGCACAAGTGCACAACTGCTGTCTCACAGAGCAGGAAACAGGCCACCATGAAGCAATCAAACAAGACATAAAGTCTCACTAAACATTCAGGCATCATATATGAGGAACTAACCCTGAAGATGGCACACAATTTGCCACCAACAAAATATCTCCACTAGCTCCCAGAAATGTCATGCTGTGTCATTCCTCATGTATGAGCACCGCGGACACTATTCACCATGGCCCTCAAAGTTACGGAACAGACTTGACCAAAGCAGTGGTAGAGTTGTCATCTACTCATCTCATAGTCCTCTGCTCCACCACAAAGCAGTCACCAAAGAGCTAGCAGTTGGTTTCATGCGTTCACAGTCACTGACCAACCATCCAGTCAACGAGTCAAATGCCCTTTGTGAACACTACAGAGTTCGTCAATACTCAATTACTCATGACATTTCAGCAAGCTTTGGGAAACTTTGATTGCCCTCATTTCCTAGCTCTTTTTCATCCAATTCATCAGTATCTGAACCCAGGTCCTCTGTGGATTCTTGGGCATCACTCACTTTTAAAGGAAGTAAAACAGCATTTTTCTTGTAGCCCCATACAAGCATTGAAATATAATCCTGTGGTGTTATAAGTCCCTCCTCTCTAATGCAGTTTCGCTGCTCTTCCAATGTTTGTTGATCTGTGAGCTTTATATACTCCAGCAAAATCTTCTCATGGTCTGGCCGCCATCCACTTGGTAACGGCGTGTAATCGGGGTCAGGAACCATCGACATCCTTGTATACTGAAGACCATCAATTGAATCCACAAGCCCCATTCTCAGCAAATTGTGATACTCTGGCGACTGCCCTTTCTTATCCTTCAATGGACGACTAAGATTTCTTGATGCAATCTTATAGACCTTTGCCCTTGACCGCAGCTTGTACTTGGCAGCATATAGCTTTGCCAGGGACCCCCTTATAATGTAAGAGCAGAAGTTGACAACTTTCTTGCGGTTATCAGCGTAGCGATACCACTCCGCCATCGTCAGTAAAAGCTTATTCATCTGAGAATTTGTGTGAGCTTGTGTGGCATGGAACATACGGAAGCATGGTTGTGGATCTGGTTCACGGTCTCCTTTCAAAAACTCAAGCTTCCGAAACTGCTTGATACACTGCTTCAGACTAGCTGTCACTGAGAGCAGTGTACCAACTCCCTTCTCACTAATGATCTTGCCTCCTGTAGCAGTGTAACGCAGGGTTGGGTACACAACTCGACGGCACAGCACATGGTCAAGGAACATGACTCCTTTTGTTATGTGCTCAATAGGGAGGCTCTCATTGTCAAGTTTGATCCTGAATCGCTGATCACAAAACTCAACTAGCTGCTTCCGGAGCACAGCCGCATCGGCTCGTGGCCCCCTAACACCGATCAAGAAATGCCCGCCATACCGAATGTAGTCCACCTTCCTTGTCTTGTCAGGGCCACTAGTGGGAACAAACTCCGGCCATGACGTGTTACCCTGCTCAATACCATCATCCCCTCCCACAACATCCGACTTGGATGGCTTGTAAAACTCCTTAATCTTCTCTTCTATCCACTTATCAAGTTCATCCAGGCACACATTGGCAAGCAACGGGCTCAGCACCCCGCAATGGCCCCAATCAGGCTGCGTCTGTGCCTCCTCTGGTGCAAACCCAAAGAAAGTCTGCAACCAGTAAGGGTCAGGCTTCGGCTCCCCCTCTGGCAGCACCTTCTTCTTCTGGTACTTCCTCTTCGTCTTCTTCTTCTTTGCTGCAGCATCATCACTTGCAGTCACCACCGGGGTGAGCAGCGCCGAACGGATCAAATCAACCACCTTTTTGTCACGCACATCACGGATAAGCGCACCGACCACAAGTGCAGGATCAGGCGAGTGCAGGAGTGGAGAGAGGTCGCCCTTGATATACCAGAGGTATGGCGCAAAGCTGCGGCGGATGGTGCGGATCGCGGCATGCGGGGATCGACCTGGGCGGAAGGCGAAGGACTTTGGCGAGAACCTGGCTTCGTAGACGGGCTCGAGCAGGAGTAGGAGCAGCTCCTGCACGACGCGGTCCTGGAAGGGCGGTGGGCCGGGGGTTGTGAGGAGGGCGCGGAGCTTGCGCTTGGAGAGGGTTGAGGGGTCTGGCGCGTTGGCGGCGCGTGGGGACTGGAGGAAGGGCGTGAGGCGGTTGCCGAAGCGGAAGCGGGCGTCGAGTACGGCGTTGCGGAGCGTGAGGAGGGAGGTGAGCGTGGAGGCCGGGATGGAGGAGCGCGGCAGGTAGGAGCCGGTCTCGTCAGCGTACGCCTTCTGGTAGGCGAGCACCCACAGCTCCAGCCGCGAGAGGAAGGGGGGTGAGTGACTGCGGCGGTGCGGGGTTACAAGAGCCGGAGCCGGAGGCGGCGGCGGCGGCTGCGCGGAAGGAGGATACCCAAAGGGAAGCGGTGATTGCCACCGGGTCGTCGCGGAGGAGCTGCGTCGGGTCCAGGGGTTCCCGCTCCCGGCACCGACGCCGCCGATACCCCCGATGACGCCACGGCTTGTGGAGGTGGTGGGGTCGGCGACGAACTGGTGGCGCCGCAGGGGCGCGGGAGGCTGGGGGTGGGAGTGGGGATTGGCAATAGAGGAGAAGGAGCGGAGGCGGAGGAGGGAGGTGAGAACCGCGCGGCGAGGCGGCGGCATCGGAGGAGGCTAAAACCCTCGCCGTGGCCGGCGTCGTCGTGGGGTTTTCGGCCTAGTTTGTCGGTCTGATGGGGAGTGCCGAAGTGGTTGGCGCTGGTGCCTGGTGCTCGGCGACGGCGGCGCGGCTGAGTTGCGGCGGGGCGGGGAGGGATGCCGGGCCCCGGGTGCAGCCAGCGCCCAGTGGGAGAATGTAGCGTGATTCTGGGCTTTGACTGGGGCGGCCCAATAGTTAGTTTTCCCTTAAAATGGGAAAAACTCTTTTCTACTACCTTCCCTCAATTATTAATTCTTTCTCTGGAACTAAAAAACAAACATTTTGCTTTGCACTCTCAAACCATTTAAAATTAGCTCCTTGCCCTGGTTTGGAGTGGGTTTGAATGTGGTTTTATTTCTTTTCCAGTTTAAGAAAAAATGTAAGTACTTCATAAGGCTTCTAAACCATAGAAAATGTCTCTAAGTTTTTAAAAAATATGAAAATAATTTTTGGACATACATCGGGACACAAAATATACACACAAAATATTTAGAGGTCATGAATTTTTTTTAGCTCTAGGAAAATAAAAATATCTAGAAAATTCTAGAAGCATTCAGATGCGTTTTGAAAAGTTTTCATAACAAACAACAAAAAAATTAATGCACAACCAGCACATGAATGCATGGCTGCATCTCAAATTGTTTCTATAAAAAGTTTTAAACTATATAGGAATTTTGTAGGGGTTTCTTTGTTATTCTAGAGCTACATCTATTTTTTAAAAAGTTCATAAAGATGTTTTCGGGGCTCTAAATATTTCATTAGGATTTTTTGTATCCTAATCTATCTCTAGATTTTTTTTTTGGAAATTTTAAAAGCTTAGACACATTTCCTGTTATTTAAAAAACCTTATCAAGTATTTACTGATTTTTCAACTAAAAAGGAGAGAAACCACCTTCAAAACCACTCTAAATTAGGGGAGGGAGAAGAAGGAGGTAATTTGAGTGGTTTTGATAGTTTGGGAGGTAAGATGTCTGGTCTTAAAGTTCAAGGGGGAAAATTCAGATTTCGACTGAGAAAGATAGAATTTTTTTCCCTCCAAATGACATGGGCTAATGTTACGCTAGCCTATGAGTCTTACGCTCCCCTTCCTCTTAAAAGAAGGATTAAAAAGGCACCTAAAAATAACTTGTAGACGAATAGTCAGCTTATGTACGTATGTTAAGAGCAACTGAAAAATCCTCCAGTTTGAGGCACATGATAGCTGTTAGCTGATGTTACTGTTGGTTTTCTGAAGCAACTAGAGTACATCTCACTAGCATGGCAACATCATCTCTCCATATGAATTACGAAGGTAACTAATTTACAGCTTGTACATGGTAACAACAGTCAACAGATATTATGGGCTAGCTCTTGCCACTTGGATGACAATGAACTTGGATGCGTCAAGCCGCTGCTGACCCTCCTCTCGTGGCCCACTCCAGAGTATCCTAAATCCTGTTTTTGAATGTAGGTTTAACCGTTTGAATCCTTGGTCATCTCCGGTTTGTAGTAGGGAGCCGATCAACTCTGCATTTGAATGTATGTCTAACCATTTAGCAAGTACTCAAAGGAACAGCACCTGTGATTCAGAGTCTAGAATGCTTTACCTGCCCAACTGGGATAGTTCAGGTTCCAGGAGCAGCAAATCTTGCAGATTCTCAGCGCTAGTATCACTGTTAGCAGTATAAAGAGCAGGGTTCAGAAATTTTGCTGGCAATAGATTTAGAGGACAGGGTAAAATGCTAATTGTAGCACACCTGGAATCAAAAGAGAGTAGCCTATGATGAATTGAATTATCAGAGCCAATATAAGTGACAACTAGGCTTCCAGCATCTGGATGCGGCCAGCTTCGAGTGGTAGGAAATCTGAGAACAAATGTTCCTGGCTCCTTTAACAGTTCACTGGAACTTCTTAGTGAATTCTCAGCTTCTTCTATTGTAATCAAGCCCTCTATCCATCTAGGTGCTGTGCAATCCCACAGCTTTTTAATTTTCTCTCTCGACAATGAAGCAGCCACTGGGTATAACCAGTACCATAGCCTATCAAATTCATCTCTTCCGATGTCCTCACCACAACCAGCAATGCCTCTTAAAACCTCAAGATCCTGAAACAGTGAATATTATACAATTAAACAGTGCACCGTTAAAAAGTTACAACCCTGAGAGTTAAGGTACTGAGGCCATGTAAAGAAATTCCACCTGCTCTGACAAACCCCTACTCACAGAATGGGCAATGTTCGTAAATTTTGTTATGATCTCAGGAATGGCAGATGACCAAAGAGCACGTTCATTGTTCTTTGAGATCATGTTCCAAGTATCAGCACCCTCTCTGAGCAATCGCTTCGACATTAATATTTGGTTTCTAGAAGGAAAAATAAATTGTAAATTACTGTCGACCATACAAGGAGAGAGGAAAATTTTATCAAGATACAAGACCCAAGAGTTCAGTTACCTGTGGTGGGAGCATCCACTATATAACGAGACTTGGTCTGCAAGTTTTACCAAGTCATCTTTGTTAACAGTAGGAGCTGCACCTCTAAGAAACTTTGACCGGTCATATGTGCTGTCTAGACAGTATCTGAAAACCACAGCATCTGAAAAGGTTTCAATACCATCATCTCCATCTGATCCACTCCAAGAACTTCCTGAATCAAAGCTGTCATAGTTGGATGTTGAAGAGTCAGTCCCTATGAAATTCTGTGCTTCTTTGCTTACTACCACCTTTCTGGCATTCTTATTCTGCAAACAGACAAGATTATCAAATCAAGAAGTCACAAATTAAGCATGACTTGACAAAGTAAAGTCAGGCTACTACCTTCACCATTCCACCTTCTATCTTGGCAAACATGGGCGTATGCAGACACACTGAATGTTCAAGACCATTTACTTTGTCAGCACTGACAAACCCTTGGCCATTATTAAGCAAGTCAGTTTCATCTGCTGTTGCAGAACTCGCCCGCTTTCCAGGACCCAGGGGGCGGACAGTGCGGCTTCGAGATATACAGCGAATTGGTTTGGAATATGCTTCCAGGAAAGGATATCTTTGCATGTGAAGTGTAGAGAATTGAATACGGAAGAGCTTATTGTCACATTTGGAAGAGAGCTGGAACAATCATATACTACGTTATTATGAAAAAAACAAGCAACTGCCATCATAACTTGAAAGAAATATAATGATACACATCGTGTTTTACATGGTGCACTACAGCTCAACTTTGTTGGATATATGCATCACTAGAATGTGGCTGCTGTCTGAGCATGTGCAGCTGCAGGGCTAAGAACAGGAACGGGTATTGCATAACATTTAACTTTCATTAGCAGACAGATTTGATATTTGAGATCAAAAGGTTTTAAATTGCACACAAATCAAATTCACAGAAGTAGTTCGAATGTAGTATTAGTGTCCGTACTAGATATGATGGATGGCCATTTTATTTTAATCTTCTCACATACCATTGACTACTGCTAGCTGTCCAATATCTATGCCTATGCTGTAATGGTCTAAACCGTCTCATAATGGGCTAGAGTTACTTGCCTTCACATGGGCCAGGGCCACTTGTTTTTGTGGTCGTTTGCTGTTGTCGTAGGTTTGCTACTTGATCAAGTATTCTTTCAGGATTCAGGGGTGGTATATCTATTGTGTGCCTAGGTTTCCTACTTGGTTAAGTTTTCTTTGGGGTGGTGTGTTGTGTGTGTGTTGGGTGGAGGGGGTGGCTACACTATATATCGCGGTTAGTGAGGAGCTTTGTTTGGAAGAAATTTGCAGCCTCCTTTTATTTGTTGTTTTAGCTTCTATAATTTTCAAAGTACTTGTTCTCTACAACTCCAAGGCAAGCTGGACCCATTTTATCCAATCCTGCCCATACATAGAAACACACTGTAGAAGAGTTTGTACCTTTGAGATTATAATGCACACTTGAGAAGGGATTAATAGGGTAGGATGATCATTCTATTTCCATCATTATTCTTGTGCCCAAGCCTAAAACATCAATTATTGTGAAAAGGAGGGAATGTTGCGACAAGCGTTTTCTTCAGCGAAATTGCGATTGCAGTTTGCAGAGAGCATGTTGGCACTGCCAATGATGGTGCGGTGTGTACCGGTTTTAGTGGCGCCTATGCCTCCCAAGGTTCATGGGGAGCACGTATGCACTGCAACATCGGTATGGTTGCGCTTTATCGGCTGGAGAAACAGGAATGGAATCCACATTGTGGTTCCAAGCTTGGCTTCACGAAAGGTTTTTGTGATCATTCAACACTGACACCAACACAGCAACACATAACTGCCCTAGGGCAGTTACTAGGGGCTCCTAGTGAGAACCTACCCATCCAGGAACTCGCAAAAAATGAAGAAGGGACAAACTCACTCTTTCGACACACATAAAAAAGAAGCAGGGCAAGTTATTTAAAATGATAGTTCATATGTGAGTGTCATTGTGTAGCGTTTTCTAGAAATTGCAGAGTCAGGGAGTATGAACTGCCAACATTGGGACGTTGAGTCCATAAATAATAAATAGGCAGTCTATGCAAAGCACATAATCTTTTCAAAATACAGGGAGGGTGGGGAATCAATCCACATGCATAAAACAAATATAGCAGAACATCAAATGCCTTCCAATAATTGTGATATATTCAAAGCATCTTCATCGCTTCACCTGCACCCACCGCCCCTCAAAAGAAGAAAGTTATGGAAGTCATTAAGATGGAGTTTAAGAATATGCCTTCCAAATTCATTCGTACAGACGCCTTCTCCATGCACCATAAATAGTTGCAATGGGGTGCGCTACAGGCTACACGTACATGCCACAACAGCCAAACATAGCAAGTAGCTGCAGCCTCTGCTAGGCTATAGCGCTACTGAGAGAAACATAAAAAATATGCTTCCAGCAGCAACACATGAAATACAAATAACTTATGCTCCACATCAGACAGACACACAGACAGTGACAAGTAATTCCTTTTTGGTTCCAATGCAACTGAAGCTATACACATAATAAGGAAGGTTTACATGTGGAGAAAACTAACCTGCGATATCTTGAGTTTAAATACACAGACAGTGACAAGTAATTCCTTTTTGGTTCCAATGCAACTGAAGCTATACACATAATAAGGAAGGTTTACATGTGGAGAAAACTAACCTGCGATATCTTGAGTTTAAATAGTGCTCGCCCACGAATAATTGGTAGAGGCCTGCTTATAGCTGCGTATTCAAGTCCTTCGCAAGTAATAAGCAAAGGAGGCTCAGAATCATCCCTTGATTTTGCAACTACTGTTCCATCATCAGCATAGACAAGTGAAGCAACGACCTAGAAGATGTATAAAGTTTGTAAGGACACTATGCAAACAAATAAATCAGAATGATTAGATTCAAAATAAGTAAAAAAAATGAACCTCTTTATCCTTCTCTTGAGGTTCACCAAAAGTGTTGGTTAGTACTACTTCCAAAATGAAGTTTCTCCGGCAAGATGCCTGCATCAATAAATTCCATAATTAGGGTAGCCCATGGTTATTTTGATTTAATCCATCATATGATACAAGTAAACATTTGCTACCATTATTTTTTTCAACTCAAGTGCAATTTCTTAGGTTGCTTTTTACATGCCATATTTTACTTAAATAATCCTCTCTAAAAAAATACTGAAACACAGAATTGTACCATTGCGTATGACTTATGACATGACAGCATCTTGTTTACCTTCCCACCAACGATGCACCAAATGCCGTCATCACCCTCTTCGATTCCATCACAGCATGAATAGTCAATAGACAACTTAAATGGTGGGTTCTGCAATTCAATGAGAATATCACAAAGTCTGTACTTACACAGGCACAAAATCCACCACGCCATTAGCTTAGATGAATCACCTTTGCGTATTGTTCTTTTATAATTCCTAATACAGATGAAAGCTCAATATCATAGATATAGCCTTCAAGCTTGCCATCACTTCCAACTAAGCTAATTTGGTTTGCATCATCCTGACGGTCTGGCCCATCAAATAGTGAACAAAGGTGGGCCTCAGCAGTTAGGGAACCATCAACGTGAAGACGCATAGCATTTTCAGTAACCTGACACAGGTAGGTACAAACCAATGTTATAAAACCAGCACTTTGACAAAAAGTGGAGGATAGGCTAACATGTAGAGATACCAGGAAACAAAGCTCTTGATGGATGCTGCATATCATGGTTTTTTTTCCTCTAAAAAATTGAGGGGCACACAAACACAAAAGAAATAAAATCAGGGGAAAGTGTCAAACATGTAGCAATTTGTGCTTTCATTTGAGGGCTACAAATGCAAGGGTATTAGATAAGGGGGAAGCCCTACGGTTGTCTACATCATACCTCACACCCAATGTGGAACCATTTCTCAAGAGGGCATTCATTTGGAGACGATAGATTGGTTGTGTCAGTCCATGGGTAGGAACTAGAAGGACCAGGAGCTTCTCTGTGCAGCCTCTTCAGCGGGAAGAGAAGTAGTTTATTTCCTTCACCTAAAGCAAGAAACGGCAACTTGTTGTCATCTCCCGCAGTGATCTGCACAGTCAATAAATCTAATCGATCAGCACCAGTTCTGATGGTGAAACTTCACAAGGAAACCTAGAAAATTTACCCTTCATTTTTTACAACAAAAATGTTTTCCCTAAAACCGTATCAAGAAACACGAAATTCCAACTACTAGGATTTTTGCTGTGCTGCAAATGCTGCAACAAGAACAGCCCGGGTCTCGTATTGGCCGGGTGATTTGGAGGTCACAACAGCATTTAACACCTAAAATCGAACGATCAAAACAGAATCCGAGACAGCGAAAGCAGCACATCGGTGCTCTCTTGCAGTACCCATCCCGGAAACAAAAACAATTCCTGCAGAAACAATCGCCTAGAAACAACCTACAGTAACTGTGAAGGGAGAGGAATCAGTTCAACCTGGTGGAGGATCACCGAGGACGGCCTGGCGGAGCTGGACAGGTAGAGCCAGAAGGAGACGGCGAAGCCTCCTCCCCCGCCGACTCGGGCCGTGCCGGGGTCCAGCTCGACGCGCACGCCGCGGAGGTCGCGGTAGCCGTCACTCCCGCCGCATTCCGATTCCGGCGCCGCCATGCCCCCACAGAGGCAGAGGCAAGGTGAGGGTTTTGCCTCCGCCGTTTTTCGGCGCGTCCGTCCGTTAACGGTTTGTTGGCAGATGACTGTCGCCTGCTGTGGTGAGGTGGGGAGAAGTTGCGTGGAGAAAATAGAAATGGGGATCTGGAGCCGTCGGTTTTTCAGTTGCGCTGTTCCTGTTCGCTGGATCGGACGAAGTCACGAAGGTAATGTCCTACTCCTAGTTTTCTTCTTTTCTCAAAAAAATAATAAATACAGATGCTGGATAAAAAGACTATGAAAAGAAAAAAAACAGTAATGTTTCAATCTTACACTCGATTTTCTACAGACTTCCATCTTTCTGGACTATGTAAATTTGGTGATGGATTCAAGCACTAGGGTGAACAAAGCTCCTTCCATTTCCCGCAAAATAAAGGCCTCCCTTCAGCTCACTCTTCATTTTCTTGGGAAGAAGAAGGAAGGATCAAAGAAGGGAAGAAAGAAGATAAAGAAAGAAAGTCTCTTGCATTTAATGTCATACTCCCTTCGTCCCCATTTATATGTCGTTTTAGCCTTCACTCAAATACATGCAAGATTTTCTATACTTGGATGGAAGCTCACCCAGATATATGTAACACGTATTGAATGGAGACAGCTAGCAGGGCAGTTAAAATGACGGATAAATAGGGACAGAGGGAGTATATACTGGTGGTATTATGGTTAGGAGTGCATTTTTTTTTGGTCGTTCGACATGCTAGAATGCATCGGTGGTAATACTAGAACAGTGAGGTAAGGTGGCGGAAACAATGTTGGCTAAGGCGGTAGAGAACAACTAGTTGTGGATCAGGTAACGACGGAGGTGGTGGTGGCTTGGTGGAGGGCAAAGAGGTGGTTGGCGTGGGCTAGTAAAGTCTCACAAGTCGTAAGAGATGGAGCGCCAACTACATTGACATTAGCAAGAAAAGTTAGCGGGTATCTAAAAACGGGAATACTCAGAGCATTTTGTCTGATATGAAAACTTCCTTTATCTGATAAAGAGATACATATGAAAGCTTTATTTAATCAACAAAGAGATATGTATTGAGTTTTATTCACTCATGGTCAGTGGCGGATGCAGGTTTGGAATTTAGGGGGGTTCACTCCTTCCTCCATCTTCACCTTTTCTTTTTCTTTTTCTCTTCTTTTCCCCTCTCTCTTCCTCCTCCCCTTAGCCTCTAATGGAGTTTTGGGCTGTAGGGGGGCTAGAGCCCACCCAGCCCCCTTTTAGATCCGTCCCTACTCATGGTCATACGATTGAGCAGAAATCTCAACTATGAAAATATATGAGTACAATGCACTAAAGTCCTCGAACTTATTCGGTTGTGTTATCGCGATTTCTAAACTTAAAAATCGTTCATTTAGACCCTCAAATTTATCTGGTTCTTTCCTCCCACTCATTTAAACCCTCAAAGTTTTAATTGTGTTATTCGTCTAGTTCGTCTGTCTTATCAGCCGCAACCGTTCGAACAATATTTTTTTCTCACAACAAATCAGCCGGTTTGTCTTATCAGTCGGCTTCTGTGGCTAGCTGAGCACCTCGATTTTGATCCCTAAACTCACAAATACCCTATTTGGATCTTTAATCTAAACGAGTCTGCTGATATTTGTGTCCTCATGTTAGCTCCATCTTTTCTGCCTCTATCTTCTCGTTCTAATATTTCTCCTATCCTTGGTCGTCGATTCACCAACATGGCAATATGCCAATATACAAGTGTACGGAGTGTTATTTGATGCCTATCACGTTTCCAGAACATGCGCGCGCGGCTGCACGGAAGAGGCACACGTAACGTAACCAGTCTCAAAATCCAGATGTGTGTAATAATATTTGGTA
Organism: Chrysopogon serrulatus; assembly: GCA_015844335.1. Classification (NCBI taxonomy): domain Eukaryota; kingdom Viridiplantae; phylum Streptophyta; class Magnoliopsida; order Poales; family Poaceae; genus Chrysopogon; species Chrysopogon serrulatus. Next base: position 68,577 of record JADLZL010003742.1, read on the forward strand.
ATATATATGCATTTTTCTGCAAGGCGTCCTTGTCACTGGAGACGACGATACTCGAGCGTGTTCCCATTTCCTGGCGGATGAAGATGAACACCAATGAGGCCATCTGGCAATTAGTTGATTGCTAATCCATTTTGAGGATGTACATGTGGAGACGATCCAATCAGTCAAATCAAATGCAACCGCGTTGCTTCCGTGTTTGAACTCGAATTATGGCTGTTCTTGTGTGTCCTGGAACGTTGAGTGAAAGGATAAGCGTCGCCGACTCGCCGTCGCCGTCCCTGCGGATGCACGAATGTTCAGGTTGATCGCAATATGTCGTGCAGGAATGGGAGAGTTTTCTTTTTTCCTTCCATTTTTTTTGGAAAAAGAAAGATTGTGGGCAGCTGTTGCTGTATGGCAGCAGCTGCACAAAAAGAAAAAGGCTTCTGAACTGTAAAAGTAAAGATTGTTCATCTAATATATCTGATTGAGAGGGTGCGCCTTCGGCTTAGAAAACATTTCGAAAAAGAGAAGAGACGAGTGTTTTAACCCTATTTGCTTTAGCTGATCAATCGTTTCAACAGCGTTTCGATTTATCAACTTATCAGACGGTTTATAAGTCATGTCAAACAAAGCATTGAATCAAAAGAAAGGAAAAACAGCATGAATATGTGTCAAAAGATTTTATGAACACGAGAAGAAAGCAGCCTAATATAAAGTAACTGTTGCTTATCGTCATAACTAATTGTCTACTGCAAAGTCAAACCCTATTTTAATGGATGCATTGCCTACCAACAGAACTTAGTCACTTCCCTCCTTTGATTTTCAGTCCAACTAAAAAACAGGTAACAAATACACTTCAATTGTTGAAACTAGATAGGGCGTAATTGGTTATCGAATCTACTACAACCTGGCTGTTTGGATAGTTGGACTAATCATCGGGCCTAGACCTAGCCATATAAATGTTGTCGCCTAGCCAAGCTTCGTGGTAATAAGGCTATTCAGACTGGGTCCGCCACACCCATCCGGAACGCACTTCCCCGGACCAAAATCGGCGCAGCGGCGTCCGGGAAACGACGTGGAATCCGGAATCTCACTCGCGGGACGCCAAACTTGGCGCCATAGCGTGCGTCCCGGGGAGCGCGCGTGGCGTGGCTGAGCGCCCGGCCGGAAGGAGAGAGAAGGGGGGCGGCGAGGCTGGGAGAGAGAAGGGCGGGCGGCGCTCGCCGGAGCGGGCCTCCGCAAGGCGCTTGGCGTGCTCGCGGCCGCCCGTTGGAGCAGCGCCGCCGCCCGCGCGTCCTCGCTCCTCCGCCTCGCTCCGCCAGCCACGGCCGCGCCCAGCGCGCTGCAGCAGCCGCCCACGCAGCGTCGCCCGCTGCGGCCGCGCGTGCCCGCTCGCCGTGGCCGCTGCCCAGGCTCGTCCCGCCCGCCGCGTGGCCCTGCCGCTCGCCCGCCCGATCGGGCCGCTCCGCCCGCGGCCGCTCACAGACGCTCGCTGTGGGCTACGCCGCGCGACGCTTCGCCTGAGCGAAGCGCGACTCTCCGCTGGGCGGCGTGGGACGCGCTGCACGGCCGCAGCGCCGCCCCCGCGCCGAGCCCCCCGCCGCCGCTCTCGCCGGCCGGCGCTGTCGCTGGCCGCCTGCGCGCTTCTCTCGTCACGACGGCTGCCGCGCTTCGCCGCAAGGCCGAGGCCGGCCGCGTGCTCGCTCCCCGGTCGCAGGCGCCCGAAAGCCGCCGCCCGAGCTCCAAAGTGCGCCGGGGGGCGAGAGAGGGAGGCGAGGTCCGCCCGCTGAACTCCCGCCGGCAGAGACGAAGAGAGAGGAAGGGAGGGGCACGCGGACACGACGAGGCGGGGTAGGGAGCCAGCTTCGCGGCCCGCCCGCCCCCGCGCACCACCCGGGCGAGGAGGAGGAGGGTGTGGCGTAACCTTCTAAATTACATGGCCCACAAGCACCGACATTGTCCCTAAGACCTCGTCTACCATACTTGTGTACCACATAACCTAAAAGGGTTCTGTCGGGTGGATCCCCGATAAACCACGATCACTCCAGGATCGATACTTACAGAGACATCACAGTATTACAACAGTTTTCATACAAAATACCAGAGTAGCGGAAGACTTACAATAACTTAATTTACAAACCTTTTGTCAAACTGATACAAGCCATAGTAGCATTATTATAAAACAGCGGAAGTATCATTACGTAACCTTATTACAATCACACAACGAAAGTGCCCTGCCCACGGGCCATACAATCTATTCCTCAGCAGACTCTTCCTCGATCACCGTCATGCAACAAGGGCCATAGCACACTTGTTCACACGGTTCACCTGCAACAGGGGTTTAACAAACCCTGAGTACAAAAAGTACTCCGCAAGACTTACCCGACTAAAAATTGGGGAGAAGACTCAGGAATGCTGGCTAGTGGGAATCAAGGTAAGGCTTTACCAAGATCAAATGACACATTTACAAAAGAGACTAAGCCAGTCCTTACTTTACTACATCAATCGCTTGTCAACCATGTACCGGATTCAAAACTTTCCATCATCAACTTCCATGATTACTACGATGCTGGTGCTTGGATCAAGTCTCCCATATCGTGGAGCAACGACGATTTGAATCGCTTTATATACCCAGCTGGGGTTTTCTAGCCACACGATGTATGCAGGACCAAACATCTCACATACATCAACTCACGCTTGCATTTTTTCTGACTAGAACGGGTCCTAGCCACGAGGTACAGTACACCATCTCCCTACGCCGCGGTCCCCTTCCACGGTGGCCCCGTAGGATGGGTACACGCTACTCTCGCCCCGGTATCCGTTCTCGTCAAAGATAGTACAAGGGAGCTTACCGCCATTAGCATGCGACTAGTACTATCCAATAACCTCATGATCCCAGGGCCAAGGCAACGAACGGTGCTTAACCGACTCACAAGTGGACGACACTACACCAGGGCACTAGCTCTTCCTGATGCAAGTCACTCCACCCGGTCTCAATTTATTCATCATCATGTTCTTGTTGAGTACCCTTGACCCCGTCGGAACAAGGATAAACAACAAGCAACATCAGGTTTTCGTAAATTCCCTTCAGGGAGTATAGTTCTCACACTTTTGAAAACAGTTTATCAAAACCCTACACTAGTAGCAAGGCTAAGCGTGTACTAAGCATTTCGAAATCAAAACAGGTATACAGGGTAATGTATCAAGGTACGGTAAATGCATCAAAGTAGGGTAGCACACACATATTTTTCTCACATTTTTATCTGCCCAAAATAAATCATTATGAAAATATGAAAATCAATATTTTTAAAACATAAAAGGAAAAAGAAAAACAACTTCTCCTCCTTCATGGGCCTTTGTGCGGCCCAAGGGCTAATAGAGCCAGCAAGACGGCGGCCCCGGCGCTGCCGGCCCCCTCCTCCTCTCTCTCGGCCGGCCGACAGAAGGGCCCCCCATTTGTCGCCTTCATCCCTCCTTCTTTTCTCACCGGCCGACAGGGGACGACGACGCTGGTCGGCGGCGCGGCCACGGCTAATGCGGTGGCCCCTCCGACGCAACCGGCTACACCAACACATTCCTCTCATCACCGCGGTCTCAACGAGCTATGATACGACTACGGCGCTTCCCCGGAGCATGCACGGCGGCGGTCGCGACGGCTCGGAGGCGCACGGTGCACGGCGGCCGAGCCAACCAGAGCACCTCCGACGACGCCAAGCACACTAACCAACTCAGGAACCTTGAACGAACTCGAAGCGACGCGAAAACGACTCGGAGCCGGGCTGCAGGGTGAGGAACGGTGATGGCTTACAGTGGCGGCGGTTCACCGGAGCAAAAGGAGGAGACGACGGCGCAGGCGCGACTCCGGCGGCGAAAACAAACGAGAAAAGGCTCGGCGGATGCGCAACAACTAGGCGGAGCGGTGTGCAAAGGTGTAGGCGTGATCGTGGAGCAGGGAAGGCGAATTTTTCCGGTGACCGAGGTGTGTCGACGGGCGGTCGTGGAAGAAGAAGAAAACTTGGCGACGGGCGGCGACCACGGCCTTTTATAGGGCAAGGGTAGATCGTGGAGGTGGCATGCAGTTTCGCGACGGGGTCCAGGTGGTTGGGCGCGCGCACGGCTCAGGAAGTCGCCGGAACGGCCACGGCGGCCGGCAAGCCCATGCCGAGCACTGTAGCCCCCCTGTTCAAAACACTGTAGCAGGACACCTCCCCTTCTTCATTTTCGAAATTATTTTCAAAAATTGTACTGTACACAAAAATCTCCCAAAATACAGATTGCACAAAATTTATTGCTCTACAACTTTCATTAAGGAAGTTCAGTCAGATTCCAAATAATTTTTGAATTGCATTTCAAGTTTGAAAAAGGGTTTAAATTCAACTTTTGGGATTTCAAAATTACTTTCAAATTTTGAATAAAGGGTGAAAATCTCCAAAAATAAAAGTTGTTCCATTTCTCAAGATCTATAACTTTCATGTAGAAAGTTTTTCATGAAACCAAATAATTTTTGAATTGGAGTTTAAAATGCAAAAGGGGACTATTCCAAATTTGGAGAACTTTTGAAATTAATTCAAATTTTATTCAAAAACTTGAAAAACTTTGTATACCAAAGTTGTAGAGCTCAAAGAGATGCACAAACTGTATTTTTGGAGTTTTTCCAAATTTTGAATATTTTGAGGTGAAATTGAAAAGGGGCAAAAACACTTTTAAATTTTAGATTTTGAAAAGGATTTTCAAATTGGATTTTTGGGCAATTAATTAATGATGTTGTGGTACTTTTCAAACCCAACCAATGGCACACTTTCAAAGTACAAACTTCATACTTTGAAATGGTACCAAAGTTTGGCAACTTTTATTTATAAAATTAATTATAGTTAGCTCACCAAAATTGAAAGTGATATTCAAAATCCAACACTTAACCATCTAGGGTTAGGGTTTGGAATTCAAATTCCAAATTCAATCTTGATTCTTTTTTTTTTACATCATTTGCTTTGTAAAACATCTTTTGGGGTGTGAGTCGGGGTTAGCAAAGCACTTGCAAGCATCACGATTGATTTTAGTTGATTGCTTTTTATAAACCAAATCAAACATGTGGGTGGAATTTAAATGATGTATACATACACATGCAATATAAAAGAGCGCAAACAAACCCTAGAAATTGATAAACTCATTTTAGTCCTTCACATTAGTGTTCTCTAATTATGAATGCTCATGCAATGATGATGATGACATGTCAGGTTTAGGTTAACGTAACAGGGGGGTGTTCTGAGAGGGAGCCCGCGCCTCATCGGCCTCCCGGTCGCTGCGTCCGCCGAGCCGCCCAATAAGCGCTTAACCGCGGGCTTCGCGCCACGGGCGAGCCGGAAAGGGAGCCCGCGAGCCGCGCGTGCCCGCCCACCGGGGCGCCGGTTGCATGTCCGCCAAGGCTCGTCCAGCCGCGCCCGCCGCCGTTCATCGATTGGGGAGAAGGGGAAAGGAAAAAGAGAGAAGAGGAAGGAGAGAGAATGGGGAGGGTGGGCGTCGCGTCGGTGAGGGAAAAAAGGAGAAAAGAAACCGATGTGTGGGTCCCACCGAGATAGAGTAAAGATATAAAGGGTGGATGAGTGCGGGAGAAAGTGGTATAGAGGAGATAATCCGGATGACCAAGACAGAATATACCTTTTAGAGAATGATTTTAGAGTACGAAGAGTGCGGATAGCCTAAGAATAGAATCTGTTTCCGGTGGACCTGGCTGGCTTGGACACTTCCTGCGTTCTGCTATCTCTAGGCGTATGCACGAGGCAAGCGCGTAATCGGAGCCAAACAACTGAACTGCATATTTGGAACTTGTTTTGAAAGTGGGGTTTTTTTTTAAAAAATTCTGATTTGATATCTAAAAATTCATAATCAGATAGTACCTATTTATCATTATGCCGTATAAAATGATTCTGCCGAATTTTAAATTAAAGAAAAATATGAGACTAGTTTCAGTTTTCTTCTAAAAATTATTATGTTCGCTTGTTTTATAAGTCGGGTTTATCAGCTATTAGAGCAAAATAGTCGATTTATTTTATCAACCGGTTTATATCACCAACCGAACACGCCGTATCTATTTATGATTTGGCCGTATAAAACAGAATGACGTTTAAATGCATACTAGTAGGATGCCCCGCGCATTGCTACGGGTATGAAGTAGAAATATAAAAAGTTTATAATGATCGAAACTATGAATTAATAGATACATATATATGGATGCGATAGGTTAATTGCGGAGGTTGTATCTATTGACATATATGTTATACATTATTTGAATTGGACATCACCTAAATTTTATCTATCCGAACCCCCATCCCTACTATACCGAGGGCCATCCCCTCTCAAAATTCTAAGAGTTTTTCTTTATAAAAAATTATGCATGTTTCAAGGACCATATGTAATCCATGTGGTATGCAGTTTTTGCTAGGTTTTTCTTACAAATGGGTTTGATTAGAAATAATTTATTTTTTTGTTAAAAAATTATCAAAATATATCTATATGGGGGTCTTGTTTTGAAGAGTTTATTGCGCGGAACACCATGATGCAATTGGATTTTAATTATGATACTTGGTTTAGGTGCTAAGATTTTTTTTCTATTTCAAAAGAAATAGCTAGTGGGAGATAAATTAGCTTTAGTGGAGGTAACCCCCTTGATGATATAAGATGACATCACTTTTGAAGGCTCAACCAATCACAATCAAGAGAATTAATTTAATGGAATTTTAGACTTATAGCAGTTATAGACCAGTAGCAAACAATCACAACCAATCAATCTCACGGCGGTGGCGAGAGGACCAGACACAGGACAAATGACTCGTCGAGGCTCACGGGCAGCGCCATCTGGGAGCTCGCTTTGACTTCGCCATTTCGTGATCTGCTGCTGCCACTGCTGCATCACCTAGCCTCGGTGGCCGAGTCAATCCAAGGATGCGCGAGGCATAAATGCTCCCCCCGCATGGCGTCGCCTGCCAACCGCCCGCCCCTCGGCCTCCCTCGTCCCTCCCTCCCACTTAAACGCAACCGCCTGCTCGCCCACTCACGGAAAAGCGACGACGAACGAACACAACCGCCCACACGCGGAGGAGCGGAGACCAGCAGCTCCGAGCGAGGCGCGCGAGATCCAACGAGTGGTGACGTGGCCGCCGTGACCCCAAGATGCTCGCGGCGGGAGGAAGCCGCCGAGGAGGGTCTCCCCGCGCCGCCGCGCTCGTCGTCGTGGCGGTGGCGCTCCTGGCCCTCAGCGACGTCGCCGCCGCCGACTTCCTCTCCCCTCTCGCCCCCATCTTCTCCCCCGTCATCAGTAAGCGACGAGACAGCACCCTCCTCCCGCGTCCCGACTCTCCGGACCCCGGTTTTCCTTGACGATTCTTCTCGCTCGTTCGGTCTGGCGCAGACTCCATATGCAGCACGGTGTCCTGCGGGCAGGGCAACTGCACGATGGCGCCGGGCACGCTGGGCTACCGCTGCGACTGCCGCCCGGGCTGGACGCAGCTCCACGTCGGCGACAGCCTCAGGTTCCTGCCCTGCGTCATCCCCAACTGTAAGCACTACATCCTCCGATCCCTCGGCATCAGCTCACGCCTCCTCTGTATCTGTATTCTTAAGTCAAGTAGGACGGCCTCCTATTAAGTACAGCACATACTCCCTCCGTTTCAAATTGACTGTCGCCGTGGGATGCGTGCCATAAGTTTGACTCGATTTATAGAAAATACGAGCAATATTTATATCTTCAAATAATTTTGTTAAAAAACTAGATCCAAAGATCTTTCCGATGATACTAATTATGATACTAATCGATGATATTTAATATTTATAAAAATTGCCGGCATTTGCTTCTCGGGAAACGAAGCGACAGACATTTTGAAACGGAGGGAGTACGTACTATGTCAGTGATGAGAAAGCTGCTCGGTGGGACTTAAAAGCCGGCTGATAAGTTAAAATAATATTGAAACAACTGATTTTTTTGAGAAAAAATACCGTTGGCTATAAGCTGAAACGGAGTAGTCATAGCTCTCGCGTCGCGCGAGTTTCGTTGCATGGTTGGGCTAGCTTACAAGTCACGAATGGCCAGACCAGCTGAGCACCATCCGCCATCCGCACCGTGTGTGCTTCCTGCCCTCTTGTTTGTTGCCGTTAGGGTCGACGCATAACTAACTGCCGCCCCAGCTTCTCTTCTCTGCTCTGCTTTATTTGAGTATATGATGATCATTTTGCTCCCTGATGGTGTCCCGGATGCGTACGGATACTGGGATAGTAGTGCGCACTCATCATCAGTTCATCAGTAGGTAGGGTACCAAACTTTTGCTTGATCATGTTCTGCTCCTGCCAGCTCAAAGGTCTTCATAGCGGATATGTGAATTCGGGACAGAATCATAGCAAGGCTTGAAATTTCAGGACATGAAACACATCTGAAAAGTTTGATGCGGGGAGCTGCAGTTGTACTTTGCACGCCTTATGCATCCACATGTATTGCGTGCAAACCCAATCGGGACTACCTGACTAATGTAATGTTTTCTGAAGGAAAAGTACTAATGTAATGTTCGGCAGGTCCTTTTCTTTTAGTCAACATTGGGAAACACTTTTCATCAGGAGTGGGAAAGTCTGAATGCATATAGACTTCATTGGACCTTGTGTGTCTCTTTGCTTGTGGCATTTCAGTTTCACTGTCAGCCTACGGTCTCTTCTGCTGCTAGAAGAGAAGATGGTTTCGTAAGCTCAGGGCGTGTCTCAATCAATAAGAAAAAGGATGGCATTCTTTGGAGTGGTCGGGTGCGGTATCATTTTCGGAGTGGTTTTATGCATTTTACGCCACAATGACGAATGCTGCTGAAAATTACATGATACTTTTTTTACTAGTTTATTTAGTTATTTATTCAGCCTGTATACATTGAATTCTGGCTACAACTTCATGTGACTTCTGAATGAATTGCCTGGCACCTACCTCCACCACATACTGTACAAATTTAACCAGAGTATCCACCAATATCCTTGGAGCTACAGCTTTGCTTTGTCCTGGCAACAGTTTTGTTAATGCATCCTACATTTCAAATGGTCAAATCATGATATTTCCTTTCAGGTTCCATCGCCAGCTCATGTTCCAGTGGCTCACCAGCACCAGCACCAGCACTAGCACTGACGCCTTTGCCACCACCTAAAAACTTCTCGCTCGACCGTAATTTACACATCTCATTACTCCTGAAACATCTGTGGTTTTGTTGTGACCATGATGATGTTTTCGTGCCATATCTGCTGTTTTAAATTCTGCCTCTGCCATTCCATACCTGCAGCTTGTGAACTAGCATACTGCGGTGCCGGAGGCACATGTAGGAAGAACGGCTCTGGTCTCAGCTACCTCTGTGAGTGCAAGGAGGGTTACAGCAACCTTCTCAACATGACCATGATGCCTTGCTTTCAGAACTGTAAGATGAAACACCACAAGCGATTTGCCTTCCGAAACACAGGCCGCCATATTTCATCCCTAATAACTCATGGCACCACTGCAGGTTCCTTCGGCGCAGATTGCGCAAGCATAGGTATTCATCCCTCCTCAACCAGCCCTCCGGCACCACCTGGCTCTGAGAGCATTTCTAACCAAGGCAATTCAGGAGCACCAGGTACAGAGTTCTTTCAGATGTCAATGAGGATATCTGTGTGTGTTTTCATGCAAGGATTCAGGTAACTAACCTACTGGCGTTGCCTTGTAACTCTACAGGATCTATTTCACAGAGAATTCTACTCCCACTGCTGCTGGTGGTATCACTGGCCGTCAGTCAGGCGATATAGATTGAGGATGGAGCGTCCCACGGTAGCACTAGACTGTTTTTATCCACGGGACAGGATAGAGTTGATAGCTTGTTAGGGATACACTTTTGGATGTGTGTTGTACTGCTGCATGGTTACATTTGGTGGTTGATTTTCAGTGTAGGAGATGTTGTTACCTGGATCATTTTATATCGAATAAAGTGCTTCTGTGAATACTGGGATAATAAATAAATTGACTCGTCATTGGGTAACTGCTCTAATGATCAGATTGCATGCTCTGAACTTCTGATCAGATTCAGATAAGATTATGACAGAGTCTTTGGCTTCAGAGGGACAGAGTAGTGTTCTTGATATGACTCTTGGGTGACATTGGTATCCGAATATCCAGAGCCCTTTTTCTCCATAGGACAGATACAGTAGCAATAAAATTTGTATTTAACTGGCAATGCACTGCTTGTTAAAATTAAAATAAAAGGAACACGCTAAGTATTTGTATTCGCTAGAATCATTTCAAATACTATATTATTAAATTATTAAAACAGATACTTTATTATTATTATATTATAAGATTTTTCCTCGTCTCGGTTTCTTCACAAAAGTAATAATGGGCAATGGCCCAAGAGTCCTAGTGCCTTTTCATGGGCCCAGAGCCTTCCATCAACAGAGATATGGACCTCCACACTTCAGTAGAGACTAGAAATGTGGCGCGGCGTTGCCGCGCTTACTTTGGATGGGGCCAGTGGTTTTCGACACATGCTTTGTCTGGTTTCAAGACATATAAAAACATATTGTATGCCTGAATATTGCAAATGGAGTAGCGTATTCTTGGTGCAATTATTTGAGCCAAGAGAGCAAAAGGCGGGGATACACATATTTAACATATAATAAAATGTCTTGATCCGGATTCCGGAAGGCAGCAACTGCCCGAGACTTCATGTTGTCTTTGAGTCTCTAATTATGTCCATCTGCAGCAGAGCAACCATACAACTCTAATTTTTGCAACAAACTGGACAATTGTCCATAGAATCATCCTCCGATAAATGTGATATTTGACTTAGGGTACCAAAGTAACCAAACACGAACCCTGAAAATCTTTGCTAGGAATCCGTAATTGAAGCTGAAGTAGACAGACACCAATATTGGTGACTGAAAGTAACCCCCCCTCAACTGCAATCACAGGTGGTCGATACAAATGGTTTTTTACATGGGCACAACAAATCAGTGCCTAATGCACTTTACATAGGATAGGATCCCCATCTCTGTTTAAAAGTATGCCATTAAATGCAATCTGAATTGATCAACAGTTCAACCCAAAAGGCACTTGACACAGTATCTGTCCTTCATAGTTCATATGGCGTTGCCTAGGCACTGCAATGATAGAACATGTTTTAATCTTCAGTGTCTTTTTTTTCTTTCTGCAAAATTTGAGCAACCAAGGTTTTTAATCAAGAACAAGGCATGGCGGAGGGGAAGATTTCAGTGATGCTATAGTCTAAAACTTTAGTATATTTTAGTATGTTCTAATGAATCAAAGACCAAAGTTTTGCATCAGAGATAGAAGCCCTGTATATGCAAAGCATAACTGTTATCTGAAGAGAGCTAAACCTTGCAGTCATTTGATCGAGCATATGGTGGGTATCATCCATGGCGCCGTCGGTCACAGCTGCAGCCTGCAGGGACATTAGGTGGCGCATTCTGTGGCACGGGAGGGAGCACAGGGACACGAAAAACTGCGCAGCGTGACCAGCGTCAGTGGCTCAGTGCTGCATTGCTGCTTGCCATCTTCCTCGTAGCTGACGCTGCTTGCCTTCTTACTCGTAGCAGACGCATTTACCTTCTTCCCACGGCAGTGACGGCGTGGCGTCCTTGCCTGCATCAAGAGAAGCGAAGGAAGGCAGCGCAGGTCCGGTGAGGTGTGCATCTAGAGCAGACGATGCTTCAAGTTAGTGCTAAGTAGTGGGGCATCCACGATTGCATCTGGGCTACTGCACGCGCAGCCCACAGCCATGATGAGGAGGTCCGAAATACGGCATTCGCGGCCCGACTGGTGCTCTGCGGGGAGGGCGGGTGGCGACTGACGAGTGGGACTGCTCTGCTGGTCTGGGACATGGAGGCCGTCAAACACCGGGGCTCGGCACGGCGTCGCCGTTGGAGAGAAGCCCCGGCTTGCCCACGTGTGGGAGCCGGTGCCTGCGCTTCCAGGATGGCTCCGGGGTGGCCGGAGTTGCCACGCCATCGCCGGGGCCGCGCCGGGCTTGTGGGGGCCGCTGGGGCCTGCGCCCGCGCTGGGATGGCCGCGAGCGGAGCGGCCGGGGGCGGGGCGCGCTGCGGACTACCTCGCCAGGGGCTGCACTTGTTCCGCGCCGCGCTCAGAGGAGATGGGGACGGGCGGATTGCGGAGGCAGTGGGAGGAGGCAGACGCACGCATTGCGGCGGGCAGAGAGGCGGAGGCCCTGTGGTTTCGCGAGCATTCGAGAACGCGCTGGGTTTACAGCTTAATGGGCAATGCCCGATCCAACCCGCAATCAAACGGCCAGAATCAATTCATCGCTGGATCGAACGGTAACGGGTTGCCGGGTTACGTGGCATGATCCATTGCCCGTGGTTTGGTGCAGAAATCGTAGTTAGAGATTTGTCCTTGGGCCTCCGCGACAGGAAGTAAACTATAGTTGCTGCTGGTTCTGATTGACGAAACTGTGGAAACATGTCTTGAGGTATGTCAAAGCTCTGTAAAACTAGAAAGTCCCAATTTCGAAGGTACACATTAACTGAAATACTGAAAATAGTACTAATTAAACCCAGTAGTAATTAACAATGCAAACAAAACTGCAAAGTGACCATCCACTTGCATGCACCATGAACATATTAACACTGTGCAACTGACAAGACCAACAACTGACCGACTGAGTTGTTGCTGTCCATCATACCATACCATCACGTTAGGTTCTCCAAATGAAAAAAATCAGCAGGGCAATCCAGTGCAGCGCATTGCATGCGCTCCGAGACACGCAGGTTTCGCTCCCCATGTTTCCCCAGCTACAGAAGCTGGCCTCCTGCATCGGACAATGCAAGAAAGATGCTTGCTTGCTTGTTTCTGTGTTACTACGAGCACCATGCACCAACAGCAAGCTGGGCGCTGTTTTCAGTTCCTTGTTCCTTGTAGCTTGCTTGCCCCTTGGTTCTGTTCTCCGTGGAGGGAATCAGGGAAGTGGTTGCGCTGCTCACGAACAGCAACAGCAACAGCAACAGGCAACAGGAACAGGTCCGGCGAGCACGAGCATCGCATTGCTGCGAGTGCAAGCAACCTCACTCCCAAGAACACTGTTAGAAGAAGGCCAACACAGGCCAAGCTTTGGCCGTTGCGCCGGCGCAAACTGCGACGACGGTGCCCAACCGCCCGATGCCCACACCCTTTTTCGTTTCGAGGGAAAACTGGGGCTGTACAACTGTAGACAGGTTCAGGAACCCAGATTTGCAGGCCAGGAGAGCGTCTTCAGTTGGATAAGATTGGCACGCAGATTTTGCTCCAACTCGTACTACGTGCTGTATGTGCATCTCACTTTCTCAGCAGCTTCTTCTGTTTATGTTTGTAATAAACAGAGCAGCACTTATCAGTAATTTGCCCCTATCTTTGTTATTACTACTACTATCAAGATTCCGACAGCAGCTGTGAGCTGTGCACTGGCTAGCTAGTACAAGAAATCCCATTAGTACTTGACGAGAGCAGTAAGCTTTTTGGTGTCGTAAGCTGTAACCCTTTTTAGGACCCTTGTACCATCTCCGGCCAGCTTCACAGTAGGCTTTTACAAAAACACTCCAGGACACGGCTCAGTGTCCCTGCTATTAGCAGGGCTTCTTTCGGATGCAGCTCAGTTTTACCTGGAAAAATACCTTTTTTACTGTATTGTATAAGATTCTCTAATGACTTGCTCGGTTATACTTCAAGCTAAGAGGGTGGAGGGAATTAGAAAAAAATTAACTTATATGAGATTAAAACCATCTCAATCTACTCCAACTCTCTTTGGTTTAAGTTGTAGTAACCGAGAAATGCCTAGAGATGTTCTGAGACGAGAAACCCTTCAAAACAAGGCCCATTACCTTCCCAACAGTATGCTCAGAAAAAAAATCTTGCTAAAAAATGATTAATATTTTAGTACGAGTACTCCTGTCGATATAGTACGTATATATAGCTCCAAATTTGAAGCGTCCAACGGTCCATGGCGAGAGGAATGACAAAAGGTTGAAGAGCAGCAATGAGAGCAAAGCCACCATTTTCGCAAAGCTGCAGGTGCTAGCCTCATGGTGCGTGCCTGAATGACACAAAATGGAGCCTAGGCTGCCAAGGAAGGATTACTATAATGCAATCAAAAAAAAAAAAGGAAGGATTAATGCAACGATGATTGAACTAGCCCTGGGCCTGGGACTGCAACAGATGAGCCTGCCTACTACTCCTAGCTCATGTAGGAGTAAACAAAACAATGTGCATTCAGATATCAGACTCAGACAGGAAAGACAAAAGCATTAGTAAAATATACTATACAGCAGTAACTCCGTACTGTATTTTTCTTGAGTCACTCGGTCAGAGGCTTGTTCTCTTTCACCTACTTTCTTAAGTTTTTCTATTCTCTCTCCATCATATCAATTTATATCCATATATATGAAGTATTATATGTAAGAAAAAAATAACTAATTATACAGTTTAGTAGTAAATCACGAGATGAATCTTTTGAGTCTAGTTAGGTCACGATTGGATAATATTTACCAAATACAAACGAAAGTGCTACAGTGCTTCGGGTTGCAAAAACTTGTAAAGAGAATAAGGCGCAGGCCTACTCTAGGGAACTTATGTTGATTTGACGCGAGTAAAGCAGCAGCAGCAGTGGCAGTAAAACATAAATTAGTGCCACTGGCAGAGACGAGGAAAAGGCCGGCGTAGCTCACTGTTGCTTGACATCGTTGTACTAGTAGTCCTACAGGCTTGTTTTTCCTTTATTTCGAGGAGTAGCTTCTGTAAAAGCTGGGCTCACAAGTACTATATGGCTACAACGCGCCACTGTTTCCGCATTCTCATCTTTTCGTCTTTTGTGTTGGGGGCTCGCTTCACCTGCTTTTATGTGGTTTTCTGAGTAGTCGGAATAATACTAGTAGTTAAAGAAATATAGTATATATCTTGTATTTCGGTGATAAAGTAGTTATTGGAACTTTTAAGTAAATTTATAGAAAATAATATCAATATATCTAAATATATTTATTACGAAAATATTTTTCACTATAACCTAGTGACACTTATTATGCACTTAACTAATTAACTAATTGGATGTGCATTTCTTTTGTTGAAAAAGCATTTCCATCGATTTATTCCACAGACTATGGACTTTTTTGGTATCACACCATGGCAGAAGCTGAAGCCGGAAAAGAAACACCGGAAAAAAAAAAGAGCTTCACCTCGATACGTCAAAACAGCTCTGGCTACTCTACCGGCTCCGCCCAGATCAGTGCTGAAACTGGAGCGGCACCAAACCGGCCCTATACATACTCACGCTCACATATTTGCTCCAAAGTTTTTAGTTTTCTTTTGTTGTTCCATTGGAAATTTCTGAACTAAAGATTGTGTGATGAAAGGCAAGGCCTGAAGGAAGAAATGGTTTTATTTCAGGTCTCATCCTCTCGAGCCAGAGCAAGAAGATGACAGGACTTATAATAACTTAATTACTTAAGAGTACAAGATGATCAAAATTATGTCCGAATGACCAAGAAGTTCATATATAGCGGAGGTCATAAATCTCATCAAAGTTATGTCCGAATCACAAGCACAGATCATAATCGCAGCTGTGATATCACTAATAATAACCCCAGAACCGTAGCGAAAGGGAGCCAAGAACCAGCAGCAGCAGGAAGCAAAATCGAGCGGCAGAAAAAGAACAGCAAAAATGGCGACACCGATGTCTCTCTCTTTGTACACACAAGGAACCGGTTACTTACAAGTTACAACATGAGTGGTAGGGAGTATCAGACTACTACTAGCTCGTGTATCAGTCTCCAAGAACTCAGCAAATGTTCTTCCAATCATTAGATGGTACTAGAATCGAGGCCTCCATCCATGTTCCATGGTTATCTCGCGCAAATCTCTTCTTCGTCTCTTGTCCTCTTCTCACCAAAGAACCTTTCTTCCTTGCCGTGTTCTTCTGCATGTGTCTCTCTGTCTCTCTACACGCATAGCAGTAGTAGTGGTAGAGCTAGCCTCCCCCTGCGTGCAGGCACCAGGCACGGCGGCGCAGTGCAGCTGCTGAGGTAGCTACCAGATGCCAGATAGCTCCAGTGAGTGAGGGAAGCACCACTGAACCAGCATCAGTGGCGCCGCCATCGCCGTCGCCGTTGCCGTTGGGGTCATCAGGGCATGAAGAGCTTGTTGCCGCACTTGCAGCGCCAGGCCTCCGGGTAATACTCGAGCGGGAAGCTCCGGCCGGGCTGGATGGCCACATGCACGGGGCGGCAGGGGTGGCATCCGCCGCATCGGCTGCGGCACGTGGGCGGCGACGACCCCGGCCCCACCAGCCCGCGACGCGCCGCCGCCGTCGCCGCCGGGTCCCAGGGCCAGGAGTACCGCCCGTCGTCGTCCTCCGTCGTCGCCGGCGCCGCCACGCCGCTCCCCCTCGCCGGCGTGCACGTCGTCCCTGCAGAGAAAAGGCGAAGACAAGACGCGCGTGCGCGCGTGGCGTAAGCGATGAGGTCCCGGCGATGCATGCCAAGAACATACATAAAACCCGGCCTCGGCATCTGCTGAATGGCTTAGTGCAGTACCGGGGGCGGAGAAGAGCAGCAGCAGGAGGAGGAGGAAGAGCAGCAGCGCGCCGGACAGGCGGCCCCGTCGTCGCCGGCCCCAGGCGGTGCTCGGCGACCAGGCCATGGACGGGCCGCGCCGCACGTGAGAGCAGATCCCGCTCACGCCGCCGCGCCGAGGTCGGAGGCGGAGCAAGGTACTGCAGCTGACGACGAGGCCCCGGGAGGGAGAGCGAGTGACTGAGGCTGAGAGACTGGGATGGACTGGGTGAGAGAGCGTGCGCTTGTGTTGTGCGCGAGTCAATTGGCACGCATGGACCGACCCGCGCACGCACGCGCTCGGGCGGGCCGCGGGAGGGAGAGCGGCGGTGGCGTCTGGTCTGGTGGGTGGCGGGCGCGGGCGCGGCGGGCGATGGCTGGCTGGCTTGCTATTTGGAGAAGCTAGCCAGCGCGAGGGGGAGCTGCCGGCTGGCGCTACGCACAAGAGCGGGGGAGGCAGCAATTCAGAGCAGAAAAAAAGAGGTGGGGTGCTTTTGGTTGCGTTCGGGACGTCGCGGCGTGCGGTGCGGGACGGGCAGGGCGACTGGGAGCGCCAGGAGTAGTCCCCCCCCGCGTCCCTCGTGCGCCTGGCCAGGTGGGCGCAGCAATTCGGGGGCTCCCAGCCAGGCCGCGGGTGGGGTCTCTCTGCCTCGCGATTCGTGAGGGGCCGGCCCGCGGCCCGTCTCGTCTCGTCCCCTCCCCGGGGCCCCCGGCCCCTGGCCCTGACACGGCGTGCAGGCTGGCCGGTTGCGTTGCCGTGCCGCCGTGCGCGCAGCGCAGCCGCACACGCGCCGCCTGATCGGTCACTTGGCCGGCTCTGACTCACTGGCCAGCCGGCCGCCCAGTCTTTTTCAGGTGGCCGGCCATCAGGCATGCTGTGTGTAACCAGCACGCTGATTACGGCTGCGTGCGTTAATCTCTCTTGCTTGCTTAGTTAGTCGTTGCTAGATGCATATGGGATCTACGGACCCGGCTACTCCACTCCACTCCACTCCACTGTAGAAGTAACCCAGTGGCTGTTACCTGGACCACTCCGTCCACTCTTCTAAAAAAGAAATGCGTGCAATTTTAATAAATAATAAATATCATCCACTGTAGAAGTAACCATCCCGGAAAGATCTTTGGATCTAGTTTTTTAATAAAATTACATTGGCTGTTACCTGGACAGAAGATGGACATATATAGAGACTTTTTACCTAGATTCCTCCTAGTAGCGGCAAAACAAAAAGGCATCCCATCCAAATGCGTCCATCCTCCATGCATTCGTGTCCGCGATCCATCCATCCATCCACCACCTCTCCCTCCCCTAGCAATTTTTTTCTGGGCTGGCCGGCTGGGTCGATTAGTTGAGGACAAAGTACACTTGGTGGCACATGCGCGGCCCTGACAACAGCGCATTCGGTTCTTGGCAATGGCAACCCGGCGGTCAATCCGCCGTTTTCTTGACGACAAAGTACGTACTACGGCCCACTTGTAGCCTTGCCAGTAAACTTTGGGCACACAAGTGCGTGTATACAAGTACTACGAGGATAAAGGGGAACAACCAGGGTTACATGACCACTGCGTGCGTGCGTGCGTGCGTCCGTTGGAACAATATCTATTTTTCTTCCCTAGTAAATCAGTGAGCTCATCTTACTAGCAGGGAACACCAGGGGGTGGGGGTGGAATATCCAAGAGAAAAAAAATGACACAATGAAAACTTTCAACAAGCTGCTGCTGCTGCTGCTACTACTAGTGGTAGTAGAGTATTTCCTTCTCCATTTCTCCAAGTGAGATAGCCTGCTTTTTTTTTTTCGTGAGCTAGCCTGCCGTGTCGTTGGCTTTGGCCACTTGATCCCCTTTCCTTCGGACGCTTGGCAGCGCACACGCCGGCAGAGGAGACGATTACTCCTTGGAGTACAGATACTCTCTCCGTCGATCGTTCGAATACGGGTACGGGCGGGCGGGCAGCTGGCGGACGTGCCGGCCTTACGTACAGTACGTACCCTGTACCCCCAGTCCCACCCCCCGAGAAGGGAGCCGTCAAATCAACTGCCGCGACATGTCCGATCTCAACAACTCTACAGTATGTATACCTACCACTTTAGTACTCCCAGCCGGGTAAAATGCTCTACAGTCTACACTATGAAATCGAAAAAGGGCGAAATAAAGGTGGAACGGGATCTCGATCGAGGGGTACACTGCATTGCATTGCATACGGGCGTCCGGCCACGACGGATCGGCTGTCCGGGCGGTCGGTTGTTCGTCGACCCGAGCCCGGCACGGAGTAGCTAGCCTTTTTGTGTGGTGTGGTGTGGTGGTGGCGGTCAAATAAGGGGACTCGCGTGTCCTCATCGACTAGCTAGCTCCGTCGTCATCGACTAGCTAGCTCATGTCTAACCGCGTGCATGCGCGCCACCGTGTGGTAAACTGGATCGAAGTAGTAGGCCGTCTCCGAGGTACCGATCGAGATCGATATGATGGAGTCAGCAAGTTTTAAGATCGATGAATTGACGTGCGAAAACAGGAGTGTATAATCGACGATGATTCCAGGCCGACGGACCCCATCGGTCGTGTCACACTCAGATCAAAACGATGAACGGCAGGCAGACACGCATGCCGCTGGACGAAACAACGGCACATGCGCATGCATGAATCGATGGCCGATCGGACTAGCTCCCTAGCTATGGTAGTGTGCGACGATCTCGATCTATTTAAGTATATATCGAGCCAAAGAAGAAAGGGTTACTGTATATTGAGAGGCGGATGATCGGATCGGAGTCAGCCAATGGCAATGGCATGCACGTACGGCGCACACAACCCATCGCACGTCCGATTCGACTCCTCCG
The DNA here is from genome assembly GCA_015844335.1 of Chrysopogon serrulatus. Lineage (NCBI taxonomy): Eukaryota > Viridiplantae > Streptophyta > Magnoliopsida > Poales > Poaceae > Chrysopogon > Chrysopogon serrulatus. The sequence goes on from JADLZL010003742.1 coordinate 87,980, forward strand.
TCCGGCCGGGCCGCCGGTGGTACACACTGGACTGGAGAGGTACGTGCACGACGATGCCTGCCTGCCATGCCAGCCCTGGATGCTGGATCTATGCCTCCCGGCCGTGCCATCGTCCGTGCGCGTAGGGGCCAATAATCGCGGCGCCATGCACGCAAGCAGTACAGCTACATACTAGTAGTAGTACTGTACTAGGGAGTACGTATAGGCTTGATTGATCCCATCATATAGTTACGCCTACATATAGAGAGTAGGATTAGGGAGTACGTATAGGCTATTGATTATATACATACTAGTTGTTGTTACGCCCACATCTCGCTTTAAATAATTTATTTCAAGATGGATGGAAAGATGCTTTGAATCCGTTTTTTAAGAAAAATTATTTAAAGATGGTTGGAACATATATTTTCCGCGGAAATTAAACTACAGGACCGTGGTCCTCGGCGCAACAATTATTTCCGCCCTAGCCAGTAAATGCATTGCATTGCATACGGGCGTCCGGCTCGACGGATCCTGTCCGGGCGATCGGTTGTTCGTCGACCCGAGCCCGGTCGGTAGAGCTAGCCTTTTGTGTGGCCGTCGTGGTGGTGGCGGTTGCGTTGGGAACTCGTGTCCTTCGTAGTCGCAGTGGTGTGGCTCATGCCATGCATGGATGGATGCGCGCCACCGTGTGGTAAACTGGATCGAAGTAGTAGGCCGTCTCCGAGGTACCGATCGAGATCGATGGAGTCAGCAAGTTTTAAGATCGATGAATTGACGTGCGAAAACAGACTGTATATAATCGACGATGATTCCGGCCGACGGACCCCATCGGTCGCACTGCAAGTCATCAAAACGATGAACGGCAGCGGGACCACGCATGCCGCCACTGGACGAAACAACGGCACATGCGCATGCATGAATCGATGGCCGATCGGACTAGCTACCTAGCTATGGTAGTGTGCGACGATCTCGATCTATTTAAGTATATATCGAGCCAAAGAAGAAAGGGTTACTGTATATTGAGAGGCGGATGATCGGATCGGAGTCAGCCAATGGCAATGGCATGCACGTACGGCGCACACACCCATCGCACGTCCGATTCGATCCTCCGTCCGGCCGGGCCGCCGGTTCTATCCACTGGACTGGAGAGGTACGTGCACGACGATGCCTGCCTGCCATGCCAGCCCTGGATGCTGGATCTCTGCCTCCCGGCCGTGCCATCGTCCGTGCGCGTAGGGGCCAATAATCGCGGCGCCTTGCACGCAAAAAGTACAGCTACATACTAGTAGTAGTACTGTACTGGGAGTACGTATAGGCTTGATTGATCCCATCATATAGTTACGCCTACATATAGACCAGGAGCATTACGTACGTATAGGCTTTGATTATATACATACTAGTTGTTGTTACGCCCACATCTCGCTTTCAATTTATTTCAAGATGGATGGAGCTGCGGCTGCCTGCCTCCGGCGGATCAGAACTGGTGATCAAAGATCGTTGGAACAGAATCTTGGTCCTCGGAGCATTAAACTACAGGACCGTGGTCCTCGGCGCAATCAATCAATCCGCCCTAGCCACCAAATGATTTGATACATTCTGCCGTGGCCGTGCATCCCATCCGTCGATACGCATACATGAGTAGCTAGTCCGTAGACTTACGTGTGCCGTCGCGCTTGGCTTTGCGTTGCGCTTCCGCGGGGATCCGTTCCACGATTAGAGACGCAGTGGTTTGGTTCCTGGCGTGGTGTGCCTGTAATTTTCTATACGGATAGAACAACCATACGGAACAGACCAGGAAATAAATTTATTAAAAAACTACTTAAAAACACATTTTCAAGAAAGGAACAGGCATAAAATTTATATATTTTAATAGGATTATTTCACAACCGAACGAGGCCTAACTGGATATGCAAGCTTCCGGTTGTAAAGTTGCCCTTCGTAGTCGCAGTGGTGTGGCGACGCCATGCATGGATGGATATCGTGGTGCTGCTGTCCCAGTGGTGCGGCAGCGGTCCAAGCTCTGCCCATCGATCGCCTCGTCAAAAGGGAAAAAGCTCTACTTTTGTACCGTGGGCCAGGCCCCTCAGCTCACTGCCACACGTGCAAACCCACACGGGAGCACTGCAAGTCTGCAAAACGTCTGACACGTGCGGGACCATCTATCCCCACCACTGGCACTCATCACTGTGGGTCGCTTGGTGACCTCTGATCGATCTGTACCTACTTGTATAGCGTTGTTCGAGTACTCCTAGCTTGATCAATCTTTTACAGTGTACTGTACTCGTATATTTTTATTTTGGCGGTGGTTACAAAATGCAAGCTCCCAGTACAAGTCATACACATAACCATATACTATTATTACTGCAGCTCACAGTTCTATCCTCCGGTTGTTATTATGGCCACTCTAACGCGTAACCAAAATTAACGGGCCCGAGGGCCCCAGCAGCGGTCTTGATTAATACAATTATGTTTTCTTGTCAAAAAAAAAGGATAAACGAAGTGGCCAAGCTGCTAGCCACTGCATTAGGGCCCTTGTGAGTATGTTACATTATTGACCACAGCATTACGTTCGTCGTCTCTAGCTAACTAACACACGCATGCCCTGACATTCCGTCTACACATTATATAGCCATGGGATTTGGAGTCTTGTGACCTGGATTCGATTCGATCGGCGTCTGATTAGCTGGCTAACTGGATATGCAAGCTTCCGGCTGTAAAGTTGCCCCTACTCCACAGTCTACAACCAATGCAAGTACCGTGGCTATATCATTCCCTGCCCAAGTGCCCATCGATCGACAACTCAAAAGCGAAAACGCTCTGCTTTTGTACCGTGCAGCATATCATTCATCACTCTTTGGTGCAAAGCCACACACACCGACACCGCTACAGTGTCCTGCAGCTACAGACTGCACAAGGCAAAGAAGCTGTGTGTGTGTGGCTCTCCATCGTCTGTCCCGTGATCACGTGAGGTCCTACTTCTACCCGGCCCATGGGCCATGGGCCCACCCCACGTGCGGCACTCCCAGTCCCAGTCCCTTCTTTCCCACCTTTCCTCCCGCGGTGACCGTTGACCACCGCCATCCGCGCGCGCGGGCGAGAGCAGGCAACGTGGACCGGGTCTACGGCCACGGGACGCGCGGCAGGCCAAAACAGCACGGGCCCGAGGGCCCCAGCAGCGGTCTTGACCGGGCCGTGCGTGCGCTCGCAGCGGGTCCGCCGCCAGGCCAGGACGGTGGTGGACGGGGAGGGAGAGGCAAGGCCGGCCCCACCACCGCGCGAGAATCGTCCCCGACACGTGGGCCCGCCATGTGGCTGCCCCGGGTCGTTTCCGTCACGTCGGCATGGGGCGCACGAGGGGCGCGGCGCCCTGCGTCCCTGCTCTGCTCGTGGCCCGTGGTTGGGCTCGGGGCCCCCCTCCTCCTTCCCGGCTCAGCTCGGCTCGCCGATCCAAATCCGCATACCTCTACTCTGTACGCCTTCTTCGCGTGCAGCAGCGATGCATGGAAAAACCTGTTGAAGAGGGCACGCGCGTACGTACACATGCATATTATCAGTGCGAACGACGTACGCAGAGGAGTCGATGCGTGGTGCGGTTTCGCTGGACGGCGGTTATGCATGTCCCTGCATTGGACGGCCGCCGCTTGCATAGTGCATGACACTGTACATGCTGAAAAAACCTGTTGAGGAGGGCACGCACGTACGTACACATGCATTATCAGTGCGAACGACGTACACTTCAGCGAGAGTGAGATGACGCGACGGTATAACCGCGCGCGGCTAGGGCCGCTTGGGTAGTGCATGACACTGTACATGCTGCTCTACCCTCCACGCACGTACGTGTACAGCTAGCTGCAGCTAGGGCCGGGGTAGTGGTGGTAGCATATCAAACCGGGCACGGCACGCACCCTCGAACTCCGACGGCATCGATCAATCGCCACCATGGCCGTTGTGCGCATGCATGCGTCCACCTCCAACTCCGACGATCGACGATCCATCGTCGAACTTGAGCACATGCTGTGTCAGTACCTCTCTTCTCCGCCTCGGCCACTGTGTACAACAAAGCAAGATACGTTGATCATCATCGTCGTCATATCCAATAATCCAAAGCTAGGTATATACTAGTAATTACTGAGCTGCAACCACCGCACGCACTGCAGCTGCGTCCACGGGCGGGCGTGCGTCCCTGCCCAAACTAGCCTTCCTCTTCTTTGCCTGACACACAGGCGCAGATGGATGCACGGACGACGCGTCCTGACGCACACGGTCGGCCCCTGCGTGCGTGCGTCTCTGCCCAGTGCCCGTTGCATGCGCAACACCGAATTCATGAGCTTGTCCACGACGACCACAGACCACTACCTGCAATTGCAGCAACACGAGAGTTTCGTACTCCGGCCGTACGTAATCGTATTTAATTATTAACTGGCAAGAGGACGTAGTACGTACGGCGCTTATACGAACACACGCATCCATCAGCAATGGCCGTCCAGTACGCGCAGTCGTCGTCGTTTGGAAAATCAAATGCGCCGACCGTGATGGGAGATGATCGTTATTAATTCATCCATGAATCGTGCTTTATTTAGTGTACGTAATAATGTATAAACTGTGTCTTCACTCTGCTCGCGGCAACCATCATACTCCTATATAGTATATCTTACAGACGACGTGCACGAACGACGAGATCTTATCGGATCGGAGATCACCTTTTGTCACGCCTCCTGCAGACGGCTCAAGGAGGAACTGGAGTGGTCACGCACGCGCGTGACTGTCCGCACCCTGCCGGCCGGCGATCAGAGAGAAGGCGCGGCAGGCATGCGTGGCGCGCGGCCGGCGAGGGGGGGCCGCCTTGGCGACGCACGTCCGCGTCGCTTTTGCCGTGCTCGTGCAAGGGGATCGGACCTTTCAGTTCTAGCGCTCACAGTAGTATATGCTACGTCCTGCTGTGTCGTCGTGCGAGACGTGACGGTTCGCAGGTCCCTGCAGCGGCAGGCACGCACAGCCATGCAGTGAGGCCGAGCGAGAGCGACGCTTTGTTGGTGCCGTCTTCAATTCAGTGCACAGGCGGCAGCAGCAGCTGCTGCACCACGTTCGGTTCCATTCATGGATGGATCGGGATCGGGATCGGGCACGCACGCACACACGCCTGGCGACTTGTCATGGACGATACTCATGTATGGAACGCCCATTCCGGAAATGCAGGACGACCCTGCCTGTCTCAACTGTCAAGTGTGTGCGCGCAGCGCAGGTGGCCGGCCTGACCTGACTTGGCAATGCAGGAAATGTTTGCCAGGAATTCGTTCGGCTGGCATGGCATGGCACTGGTTCGGGTTCGCCACGCCTTGGAGAGTTGGATGGAATCCATCGTGGCCTCTCGTGCTTTGTCTCCGTCTCTAGCAGCCAGTTTTATCCAGCAAGCAAACACTGTTCTGAAGGGAAGGCAGAAAACGAGCCACTGGGGGCCCAAACGTGTTGAGGCCCAGGAGCAGGCCTTTTTACAGACAGGTCCGTCAAAGGCCTGCGGCACTGCATGAGTGCATTGTTCTTTTGTTTTCTTGCTGGTGCGTAGCCCAGCCCAGCCAAGCGATTTTGCGTCATCGATGACCCCATCCATCCGGGGTGCACGAACAAAAGATGGATGCGCCGTATGACCCTTTTTTTTTTTTTTTAAACCACGACGCGCCGTATGACTTGGTGAGTCAGTCATGACTCATGACCGCCCGGACGGAGGAGGGAGGCGCAGGCGCAACCGACTTCATGCAGCCTCCTTCCTCGGGCCGCACCTCTCCTCACCAACTCCCTCACCGTATAATATTTATATCTTCAAATAATTTTGTTAAAAAACTAGATCCAAAGATCTTTCCAATAATCCTAATCGGTGATATTTATTATTTATTGACCGTCAGCTTCGTCTCTTCCACGGTATGACCGTGCCTTACGTAGCGTACCATACCTTCTTTAACGAATGTATGTAACCCAACCTTTTGTCTTTTTCAACATTGCCAGCACATGGACATCGTCATGGTATAATTTTTATGTCATCACGTTTCATGCAGCTATGTGAACAAAATATATAAAACACATTCCAATCATAGCCCCCCGATGCAACAACAATTCTAGCCATACCCTCACAGAGCCGAATCATCTTTTAATCGAATTTGAAACATCCAAATACTCAATTCACAGAGGAGTATCAAAAGATAACACGACATCCAAATACTAAAAACACTCACTACGACTACTATATAGTACTTCCTGCATCCCAAAAAAAAAAAAAACAACTAAGAGGTTTATGCTCATCAAACTACTTTAAGTTTGAGCAAAACAGTATTAGCACTTTGACTTCGATAAAGTTTACAATGAAAATATATTCTTTGATTAATCTAATGATTATTTATATAATTAATATTAATATTTTTATATAACTTTATAGTTAGTTTAAATTGTTTGGTTCCTCAAAAAACAAAGACTGGTTTGCTTTTTTTTTTACAGCTATGCAAGATCCAGCGTGTTCCAAATTCTCATCTTGAAAGAAGAAGATAATTTTGCCTTCAAAAAAAGAGAAGATAATTTATAATAAGGCAATAATTAATGTCAAAGGCTCAAAGCCTAAAAGGGCATGCATCTAAACTGATGAACTTCGAGGGGGGCAATCTACAAAAGTGCCGGTTCGCGTTCAGTCCAAGCTGAACATAAGAAACGCAGGCCCCTCGTTGCAGATTCCACGCTCAGGAGCATTCCAGAAGCAGCGACAGTGCATACGGACTTCAAGCATGGAGGACCAGTTCCAGGTACCGGCAACTCTCTGCTCTAATCCATTCCCGTGCTCTTGTTGTTGTTCATATCGGAGGGAGGAATTAGGCGTCAGGTAACATTGACTGTATCCCGCGCGTGTTCTTGTCAAGGTCTTTGTTGATGGTTGGCACCGGATCGAGATTCATCAGTAGTAATAGCGGAAACACACTTGTTTTGATCGAAGCCCGGAGACGCGGGACTTCGAATCCCTCCCTATATATTCAAGAAGGCCGCTATATGATCTGGGCTGGGCTGGGATGGGATGGAGACTATCCGCGCGAATTAAACTCAAGATTTGACCCGTCCCTTTCGATTAGTTGATTTCCCGGCTGGGGATGGGATGGAGACTATCTGCGCGAATTAAATGGTTGAACTTTTGATTTGTTTGTCACAAAAATCTTTACATGGCCATTATCGTACCCACACAAGTCCTATTTCAGGTACTAAAGTAGCATCTCCTGTTTCTTCAGTGGAGTCTAGACTCCTGAGCCCCCTCCCAACTGTGTTGTATTAGTGATTACTTGGGTTACTTGCTGTATTCTTATACTGTATATAATTAAAAAAGACATCCCTGTGTCGTACAACTATGTTTCTTGTGTCCAATTCAGACTACGTCTGTCAAGGTCATAAGCATCTGATAGGTTAATGTCCTCTGTCCGCAGCTCAGATGAGCACATGAATTGTAGCCTCGAGTAGTGCAAGGATAGTATTTCCATTTGTATCTTGTAGTTTTTAGTGGGGCCTTTTCTTAATGCAGTGAGAATATAAGACGACCATTTGGGTCTTAGCATACAGCAACTTTTAAGACAAACTAGTAGACTGTCTGTGCCTTCGTGTGTTACCATGGAAAAGATGATGGTTACTTCATGCTATCATTAAGCTTCGCATCATATTTAAGTCATCTGATTCTGCACTGAATTTAGTTTATGATGCATACAAAAGGGTTAGTCATCGTATTGCTAGATCATGGCTCTTTTGTTTATAGCTACTTGGTGTTGAACTTTTTTTTGTTGGGTCCAATGTGGACTAGGTTCGTACAGATTGTAGAAACAAATCACTGAGATCAATCCTAAGAGCTTAGTGTCCTATTGATCTGCCTTGGTTGAATTCTAGTCTTTTGAGTGATGTGACGAGCATAGTTCAACATGTCCCTTTTAATACTTTATTAAGCCTCTGAGAATGTCAATGCCATATGAGTCATAGCACACAATATGAACTGTGTTCTGTGTTTTGGTTAATTTCGTATTTGCATTAAGCTGTGCATAACACCATATTTGCTTTTATGCACAAGGCATATTTCTGCATCGGTTATGAATTACGGCATCATAAATTGTGATGCATACATTTTACAACATGCTATTGGGTGGCCATGGTTCCTTTGTCTGAACATGCTTGTACTTGTCAGATTATGCATCGTGAGTACAGTATATGATCTAGTTTGAATGGTTATTTACACCATAGGATGGCAAGGAGGAGGTCATCCAAGCATGGTACATGGATGACAGTGAAGAGGACCAGAGGCTTCCTCATCATCGTGAGCCCAAAGAATTCATTCCTCTTGACAAACTTTCAGGTTTGTGCATGCCCTGCTCTATTCCTGAGCCCATATGACATCATGATATACTAACTGATGCTGAATACTACCATCTTGGACACCCAGAGCTAGGAATATTAAGCTGGCGCCTAAATGCTGATGATTGGGAAAATGATGAGAACCTCAAGAAAATTCGTGAAGCCAGGGGTTACTCTTACATGGTTTGCCAATAAGTTCTTTTTGGGCACTTCTTGTTTTGTTATTCTACCTTGAATGGCAAGGTCAATACCTATTCAAAGTTTGAAACTAGTATGATAAGCATCTTCCTTATGCAGGACATTTGTGATGTGTGCCCAGAGAAGTTGCCAAATTATGAGGCTAAGATAAAGAATTTCTTTGAAGAACACTTGCATACTGATGAAGAGATACGATATTGTCTTGAGGGTAGCGGTAGGTGCCTTTGTTTTACATGTAGAGTTGTTTTTTTTTTTTTTTTAAGACAGGAAATCTCATTTCTGGTTTAAAATCAGTAATAGTCAACAGGTTTTCATTCTAATTGTTGTCCATCTTTGACTCTTTTTTCCCCCTTCATTATGTTCTCAAGGCTACTTTGATGTGAGGGACGAAAATGATCAGTGGATCCGTGTAGCAGTGAAGAAAGGGGGCATGATTGTTTTGCCTGCAGGAATGTATCACCGCTTTACATTGGATACTGACAACTACATCAAGGTATCTTTGCCCTGTTCACACCATGAGTTGCCATTTCTTTGTGAAGCCATTTATGCTATTCATTCATTTACTATTGAATTAGTCAGATAGCTACAGTTATTTTAAGTTCAAGGTTGTAGTTCCAGAGAGCGATTGTCTTGTTTATGTCATGTTATTGTGCATGTCATCTTTGCAAATTTTGGTGGCTTCCAGTCTTCTGTTAAATCCTTAATGTTGTCTTAAATCTTCTACAAACAAGCACCAGCGAATAACAACACTGGTGCATTGTGGCCTCATACGGAACTTCTGTTATGATTCCTCAGGCAATGCGACTCTTTGTGGGCGAGCCTGTCTGGACGCCATACAATCGTCCCCATGACCATCTCCCTGCTAGGTACGTTCCATTCTCTCTTTTCCGGAGACTTGGATTCTCGTTTCCACTTTCATGGCTCAGTTTATTCTCTGGTTCGTGTTGACTTGATAAAATGGAAAATTTCACATGATTTCAGGAAGGACTATGTTGAGAAAATCATCAACCGAGGTGGGAACCAAGCTGTCGAAGCTCGCTGAGCGTGTCAAACTCTACAGGTCTTGCGGAGCCTACCTGTTGCACTACACTACAACTCCTAGTACTGCCGAATAAGAGTTGCTATTGCAACCTGCTCATTCCACCACCATGTGCCAGTTAACAGTTTGCAAAAAAAAGCTGCTTAAAATCTTACCTAGATATTTTGTAATACGAATGGTGTGGTGTTTGATGAATTGAATGATGAAGTGATGATGATTCAACAAACCTGTCCTTCACAAGTTCGACGAAACGTTGCACACTATGGTTTACTGAAAAAGATGCTTGAATCCCTGTACCAACCCTCAGTCTGACTGAATGTCGTGGCTCAACTGCTGACCAACATTTAGTCCACGAGTATCTACTGTCGTTCTCAACGTAGGACAAGCAGGGCTTTGTAATGATGTACTCGTACTGTTCTTATTTATTACCGAAAAGTTTGTGCTGATTGGTTATGATGCTGGGTGGGTCTTGCCTCGTACTAGGTCTCCTGGAGACAGAAACTGTGTGGTGACTGAAAGGAACACGTTCTATGTCTGTCGTCTAGTCACTCGTCGAGCATTGGTCGGCAGAGCCGATCACCGGCCAAGAACATTTGTGATCTTGGTGAAATACTTGTGTGCAACTACATTACCGCACAAAAAGTTCATATTGCCTTGTGCCTTTTATTTTGTTTTGTTTTTCGACGAACAAGAGGATAGTCGATCATCATTCCTGCTCACAGGTGGGAGTAGCAGCAGCTAGCAAGGCAATTCCTCTGCTGTTGATTTTTTAGATCAAAAAGGCTCTGCCCGGCTTTTTGAAGTTTGAACGCCGATCCATCACTGGGGTTACCAGCTTACAGTTAAGGATGCATCAGAACAAAACACTTCTACCGACAATACAATTAAGGATGCATCAAAACAAAACTTGTACCAGTAATTCCAGTCTACCAACTATGACCACCACTCTACCAATCTAGGTCCTCACAACCTGTTTTTTCTCGAACGTGCTCACGCATGGGTTCTCACAACCTGTAACACTGAAAACCACTCGATCAACCATTCAAAAGCAGCAAAACATACATCAGCTACACCAAAACACCTCCTCTCTTTACTACAAAATCAGGATTGAAAGCACCCTCCCCCTGTTTCGGCTTCAGCCATGGCATCTTTCATGCAGTTAATCAATTTCTGTCCATGAAGCAGTAAATGTTAGTAAAAAATAACTAAAACGGTTTGTTTAAAAATCTTACCTAGATATTTTTAATACGAATACGCAACTTTTGATGAACTGAACAAGGATGATGTAACACGAATGAATGACGTGGTGTTTGATGAATGATGAAATGATGATGATTCAACCCACCTAGCCTTCACAAGTTCAATGAAACGTTGTACAGAATGATTCCTCTACCAATCCTCAGTCTGACTGACTGACTGTCGTGGTTCAACTGCCGACCAACAATTTGTCTGCACTCGTGCTGTTTGAGTTTAACTCCTGTCATTCTCACAGTAGTAGGAGCAGGGCTTTGTAATGATGTACTACTAGTACTCATGTCTGTTGATTGCCGAAAAGTTCGTGCAGATTGATTATGATGCTGGTGGTTCCTGCCTCGTCCTAGGTCTCCTGGTCACGGAAAACGTGTGATGACTGAAATGAACACGTTCTGTGTCCATCGTCTAGTCACTCGTCGAGCATTGGTCGGCACCGGCAGAGCCGATCGTCGGCCAAGAACATTTGTGAATCTTGGTAGAAACTTTATGTACTGCGACTACAATGCCGCATTGCCTTGTGCCTTTTTTTTTTTTTTTTTTCGACGAACAAGAGGATAGTCGATGATCATTCCTGTCACAGGTCCTGACCACTGATCTTTTTTTGAGAATCCTGATCACTGTTCTTTTTAAAGGCAAACAAGGCTCTGCCCGGCTTTTTGAAGTTTGAACGCCGATCCATCACTGGGGTTACCAGCTTACAGTTAAGGATGCATCAGAACAAAACACTTCTACCGACAATACAATTAAGGATGCATCAAAACAAAACTTGTACCAGTAATTCCAGTCTACCAACTATGACCACCACTCTACCAATCTAGGTCCTCACAACCTGTTTTTTCTCGAACGTGCTCACGCATGGGTTCTCACAACCTGTAACACTGAAAACCATCCTGATCAACCATTCAAAAGCAAAACATACATCAGCTACACCAAAACACCTCCTCTCTTTACTACAAAATCAGGATTGAAGCCCTTCGGCTTCAGCGGCACCCTCCAGTTAACTGTTTGCACGAAACCTGCTTAAAATCTTACCTACGCCATGTTCAGTTGCCATGAAAGTTGCAACTTTCATGCAACTTTCCCATCACATCAATTTCTACCCGCATGTATAGGGACCGTTAAATGTTAGTAAAAAATAACTAATTATTTTGGGTTTAGTTGTAAATCATTTGGATCCCGAATCTTTTGAGCCATTGGGCCATGATTGACAATATTTGTAAATACAAATGCGAAAGGGCACTTTTGAGAGGCGAATGAAACAAAAATGAACTAGAACAAGGCTCTAGATATTTTGTAACACGAATGAATGACGTGGTGTTTGATGAATGATGAAATGATGATGATTCAACCCACCTGGCCTTCACAAGTTCAATGAAACGTTGTACAGAATGATTCCTCTACCAACCCTCAGTCTGACTGACTGACTGTCGTGGTTGAATTGCCGACCAACAATTTGTCCGCACTCGTGCCGTTTCAGTTTAACTCCTGTCATTCTCACAGTAGTAGGAGCAGGGCTTTGTAATGATGTACTACTAGTACTCATGTCTGTTGATTGCCGAAAAGTTCGTGCAGATTGATTATGATGCTGGTGGTTCCTGCCTCGTCCTAGGTCTCCTGGTCACGGAAAACGTGTGATGACTGAAATGAACACGTCCTGTGTCCATCGTCTAGTCACTCGTCGAGCATTGGTCGGCACCGGCAGAGCCGATCGTCGGCCAAGAACATTTGTGAATCTTGGTAGAATACTTATGTACTGCGACTATAATGCCGCACCAGTTTTTTTAACGAAAATGACCAATTCCTGATCACTGATCTTTTTTGAGAATCCTGATCACTGATCTTGGTAAAGGCAAACACCTAGGAAACGTTTCTCCCTTTTTTGTGGGGAAGAACAAACGTTCTCTGCAGTTGGATTTGGATCCCCAACCATTGCGTCATTCCGTCGTAGCGGCACCTGACACAGAGTGTATACACGTGATGCAAGGGCCCTTTTGAGAGGCGACGAAACAAAAAAGACGACTAGAAGAGTGCAGGTCAGGTGCAGCAGGTGCAAGTGCAGCCGAGCCGGGCACGGAAAAGGAGCCATCTTTTTCAGGGGGTACGCGGCGTATCTCGCCGGCGGATCGGCGCTGCAAGTTGCAGCCAATCACGAGGCCCGGGCGATGTCGCCGCGCTGTCCGGGATCAGAAAAAATGGCACGACCCGTCGCCGTCGTCGCGCCCCCTGTCGGCTGCCGATGGATTCGGGCGCCAGCCGGGGTCCGCCCACCACGCTCAACCCCAGCCACACCCCGCGGCGTCCAGAAGCTTCTGAGCCCCGCCCGGCCCCGGCCACGAACGCGCCGCGCGTCCTAGAACCTTCCATTCCATTCCCCTTCCTGGCAGGCCTCGGACGGGCAAGGGTCAAGCCGCCGGTTGGGGTATTTATCACCGCCGGCAGCCACTTTCCCGCGCAGCAGGAGACGAGAAGACGACACAGCAGCATCCTTTTTTCCCCCCACTTCCACGCCGCGCGCTTGGCTTTTGGTTGGGCTCTTGCGCGAGCGAGGCAGAGCACAGTTCGTTCTCCGCGATCGCCGTTCAGTTGGTGGGTGGCAGCAGCCGTGGCGAGATGGACCGGATGCTGCCGGATGACGGTGACGGTGAAGGAGGAGTGGTCGCCGGAGGAGGAAGAGGAGGAGGCGGTGCTGGACGTGGACGCTCCGCGGCCGATGGAGGGGCTGCACGAGGTCGGGCCGCCGCCGTTCCTGACCAAGACGTTCGACCTGGTGGCCGATCCGGCCACCGACGAGGTCGTCTCCTGGGGCCGCGCCGGCAACAGCTTCGTGGTCTGGGATCCCCACGTGTTCGCCGCCGTGCTGCTCCCCAGGTTCTTCAAGCACAACAACTTCTCCAGCTTCGTCCGCCAGCTCAACACCTATGTGAGTGTCCCAGCTCCTCTTCTGCATGCTCAATCCCCAATTTGTTTCTGGCTTTAATTCGTGCTCGTGAGCTGCTCTTGTTTTGCAGTTCATCTCACCTGCTCCTTGCATTGTGGTTTATGGAGCGCAGTAGCATGTCTGCATGAGCGATCAATAAACAAGTCTGTCCATATTTAATTTATTTAACTTAAGAAAAGAACAAACTTGTATATATAAACAATGTCTATTTAACAGTGTGACACTGTGCCCTGTATCCAAACAGAGTCTGAAATTCGCGTGCAAGGTCTTCACATTTCCTCGCGATGTAAAATTCATACAATTTGGGTTTCCACAATGACCTTGGGCTGATGGAATCGTTTAACGCATATTCCTGTTCTTAGCGGTCTACTATACTGTAAACAAAACGGCAAATCTTTTTGAATGATTCAGAATCAGAAGGACCGTGGGGGGAGACTGCAAAACCATCATCTCCATGACAAGATGTTAAGATTTCTGACATGCTCTTTGTTCACCTTGTTACTGTGTAGCTAGATGGACCAAGACACCGGGTGAACGAAGCTACTACAGCATTACAAGAAAGAAACTGCTTGTTTGTCCTAGAAGACTCACTGCTTTGATCACCACCAAGCAATATACCACTAGGCTAGTATATACCGCTACCTGTGCCTGTAAATTCGGTCGCAAAACTTATGTGAAACCTAAAGTTTTACATAAAATTTGCCATCAATTGGTTCAGCCTAGTTCCCTAGTATTCAGCATCTGCTGATTCTTTAGTCTGTGATGGCTTCTGAAGTTGAACTAACTGAACATTGCATTGCAAGCTGCAGGGTTTCAGAAAGATCGATCCAGACAGATGGGAGTTCGCGAACGAAGGCTTCCTGAGGGGCCAGAGGCAGCTTCTGCGGCTGATCAAGCGGCGGAGGCCGGCGACGCCGGCGTACCTCCCGCCGTCGCAGTCGCAGTCGCAGCAGCTGCAGGGGTCGTGCCTGGAGGTGGGCCAGTTCGGGGGCCTGGGAGAAGAGATGGACCGGCTGAGGCGCGACAAGAGCATCCTGCTGGCGGAGGTGGTGAAGCTGCGGCAGGAGCAGCAGAGCACGCGGGCGGGCATGCGGGCCATGGAGGAGCGGCTGCGGCACGCGGAGCAGAAGCAGGTGCAGATGATGGGGTTCCTGGCGCGGGCGATGCAGAGCCCGGACTTCTTCCAGCAGCTGGCGCAGCAGCAGGACAGGCGGAGGGAGCTGGAGGGCGCGCTGCTCTCCGCCGCCGCCACCAGGAAACGGCGGCGGCCCATCGGCTGGGCGGCGTGCGTGCAGGAGGAGGAGGAGGAGCAGGCCGAGGACGACGACCCCACCGCCACGCAGGCGCTGTTCGCGGAGCTGGACGAGAGGGGACCACGTCCGAGCTGGAGAACCTGGCGCTCAACATCCAGGGGCTCGGCAAGCGCAGGCTGCAGGACGGCAGCGAGAAGCAGTGTGGCGGCGCGCGGAGCCAGCAGCAGGCCGCCCCCGGCGGTGGCGACACGGCGGAGCTGACCGACGACTTCTGGGAAGAGCTGCTGAACGAAGGGATGAGGGGCGGTGCGACGGCTGAGACGCTGCTGCCGCCGGAGAGGAGACGGCCGGGTTGGCACGTCGACGCGCTGGCGCAGAAGCTGAGCTCCATGAGCAATAACACCACGGCGAAGTAGAGCTGGCGTTCGCGTGTCGTAGTCGCAGTTAATCCTATACGACTAGTAATAGTAGGTTAATTAATTTAACCCTCCGAGACGCGTTAGTGAATACTCGTAGTGATAGCTTCATTATTGTAGTTGTTGCATAGGAGTGGGATCGTGGTGGCTGAATTGTGTGGATTTTGTGTAGACGATACTTGGTACATACCCTGTTTTGTAGTGATATACCCAGCGCAAGTATAGTCCGGAGTCGCCGGGTCGTGTCATTTTTAGTGGTATAATTGACATTCTTTCTACTTTAGCATTATACTATTACTGGTGCTGCATATGTCCGCAGCCGTGGTTTCTATGTACTTATCTACGGTAAGGATCAAATTATATAAAAGAATATTAATAATATTAAAAATGTTTGACGAAAGATAAATATTATTAAAGTTTATTTGGGGCCACTGCAAAGGACATATAAAGCCTAGTTGGATGTCTATGTATCAATCTCAATTTATATGTATTTGGGATGGGTTTTTATAGGCATTAGTTAAATTCCACGGCAACCCATCCAACACATATGGATTGAGATGGATAAGTTGACATCAAGGCTTAAAGGTTCATGACAACATTGTGTTTTTGTTAGAGGGGCTCCTTCTGTTCTCTGCGATGGTTTCCTTAGGCCTTAGCTACGAGAGTAGTAATACCATAATGGCTGGTCCTATGCGCTAGGTGAGGCAATAGCAACAAACACCTTCTTAATCTCATTTGGTTGACAATTGTCGATCCCTAAAGGCTAGAGCTAGTTTGGGAGGAGACGTCACCTCTCCTCGGACGTAGATTCTCTAACATCCTAAAGCAAAGTTTGGATCGGAGGTGACTTTAACACCACCTTATTTGTTCATGGTGGGTCAGACCGTCATATAAAACTTCTAGAGAATCCATACCACTAACCCTGACTAACCCTTTATGTAAAGGATGATGGACATACCACCAACCTTGGTTAACCCTTTTATGTAAAGCGAGGATGATATTGTAAGTTGGTTGGTGGTTGTGTGTGATTCACTCAAGCATGTACAGTGAACTTGTTTGTATTCTAGGACGTTATAAATGCTATCAGAGCTAACCTTCTCACAAACCCAACCACATGTTCTTCAGGGGCACGTACATGTCTTCTATATGACTGGATTGGCTAAGTGTGACACAAACATGTGACAATGGCATGTGTTGGCCTTGCGAGGAGGTGCACACCATAGTACATGTGCCGAAGGTAAAAAATGTGTCAAGAGGAAACACTGTGGTTATCCTTTACCAGGTTGTAGTGTGTCCAATCAATGAGGATGACATGTCCTTTTAGGAAGCAAGAGTGTATGTGGCATTTGACCCATTTTAAATTTGGCCCATAATGGCCTATGTTGTATTTTGATGTGGGATTGCGGTGTTTATTAGCTCCATAAGGAGGATGACATGTGGAGAAAAAAAATACAACAACTAACAAACAAAAAATTGAAAAGAAAAACATAAGCTACATTTTAATGTTACTAAATACAATAGTTGTTGGTAAACTACTTATAAGATAGCCCGATGCCAATAGAATCTCAGTGGACAGGAACTGAAAGCCTGTTTAGTTGTTGTCTGCTAGTCAACAAATTTTGGTCACTAGGTAGTGGTGAAGTTAGAGCAAAATAGAAGATACATTTGTCTTCTGGATACATATACATACTCCCTCTGTATAGGATTTAGAATTCATTTTGAACAGTGACACAATCTCCAAAGTATAACTTTGACTTCATATTTTTATAAAAAAATACTCATCACAAACTGATATATTTATACTTTTATATGAAAGTATTTCTCAAGACAAATCTATTATATTTATCCAAACTTTTATATGATTTATGTTCCTAATGTTTAACTCAAACTTTATTCAAAACTACTTTTTTTCTTTATAGAGGGAGTACGTTACAAGCGGTATAAATATAGTGAAATCTAATCAAACCTACTATTTTTGTATTTTTAGGTGCATTTACACTGTATAACAACAACATGCCTTTGTCCCTACCACCAGGCACTCAAAAAGCAATGATTTAGATTGTGAAAATTTCCTATTTGACATCGAGGAACTTCTGCTTTCCTATTTGACACCTAAAATTGAAAACTTTCCTATTTGTCACCCTTTTTGTTTTTTATTTTTTATTTGACACTTGTCAATTCTATTAGCCAACACCATTAACTCCCATCATGGGCCAATAGAAAAAACACTAAAATACCCTTGAGCAAATAGAGAAAATGTTCTATTTTAGAAAAACAATATGTTTACCATATGACGTCGATGAAGATGAATTTTATATAAAACTTTTAGGTTTTGATGAGATATACAACTTTTTAATTTTGAGTTTTGTTTCATTTGAGGTAGTTAAGATGCTAAAAGTATAATACAAAATTTCAGCATCATATTAATCGTGTGCCAGGGCTTGTCACCTTAGAAAAACCAGACATTTCTTATATGTTGTGTGTCAAGATACTTTTTATATGAAAAATTATGACGTAACAGAGTCACCTTAGAAAAATCAGAGCTTCAGCTCACATGTTGGGCCTACCGTAACAGACTCAGTCTGGTCTCAGACACAGACACGAGTACTCGCGTGATCCCATGGGCTGGATGATGATGATGATTATTGTCTTCTCTACTGTTGTTTGTGGAAAAAATAGGGTAGGCGTAGCCTAAGCCCTAAGCTAAGCCCACTCCAAATCCAATCCATGCTCGACATGCTTTCAGGCCTTGCCAATTGAACCACAACACAGGTCACGCATCAGAAAATTTTAAAATATATGGAGAAGGATAGTGTGTACTTTCAATAAGTGAATAACCAATATAATTAATCTGGATGGGATATGTTGGGCGAATTCGAATCTAGCTACTAGCTTGTGTAATTCTTTTCTGCTAATGGCTCGAGACAAGTGTCATTCTTTTTGTTCGATCTAAAGTATGTACTCCTACTCGGACAGCAGGTCTGGGAAGAAGGTACTATATTATTACAGTAGATTGAGGAGGAGTAATGAGTAAATATTGTACCTTTATCTTTTGTCTAAAAATATTGTACCTTTATATGTTTTTTCTTTTGCATCTCGGGATGAAGCTCGCTCAGCGACGCCACGCTGCACGCGGTCGATCTCATATATGTGCAGTGCAGCCCAAAGGGCGCGACACGTACCTCGATCGGGCGCATACGAATTCCACGCCAAAATAAAGGGCAAGTTTGTTAGGTGTCTGGATGCATGCGGCAAAGGGCTCTCCTTTTCCAAAGCCCCACCGTTATATAATCAAAGGACAAACCACCTTTGCCATCCTATATATGATAACACAAGCATTTATTACAACGAACCAACTTTGGAGTGTTAGCAGAGTTTTTCTAGGTGAATCGGGGCGTTTTGTGCGTCTTCTTCAAACTAGTTCTATCAAATAGACCCTTAAATTCAGGTCCCAGATGCCACATAGCCACCAAATTTTTATTTAAGCCCTAAAACTTATTAGTACTCTTTCTCAAAAAAGTGTTATTATAGATTGAACTAAGCCAAAATTTCTTAAATTTGATTTCACTATTTTTTTTAAAAAAAATACTATCAATATTTATCTAGTAAATAGATCAATTATAAAATATTTTAATAATTCATCTAGTGATACTTATTACATCTCATAAATATCAGTATTTTTTATACAATTTTAGGAAAAAGAAAACCCTCCCAATTGGTAGCCCGCCAGCGTTTTACTAAAAGGTGACCTAAGCAGGTGGCATGTGTTCTATGGTTGTGCACCATGGCACCGATTACAGGCCCATTTTTCGGATTTAGGAGACATTTCCCCTAACCTAATCACCTTCCTATTCTTTTTTGCTATTTTTTTAGCAAATTGATGGAGTTATACTCTAAGTGCAGAGGACGGTAAGCGCTACTCTACTTTTATTAACTAAGGAGGTTGTTTGTCGGTAGTTTAGAATGAAAGAGAAAAAAGGCCGGGTAGTGTTTAGAGTTTAGGGTTTAGAAAATAGAGCATAAAAAACCCATGTTTTTCTTTTCTTCTAAAAGAAATTTATGGGAGGTGTTACTAATATTCACTCTATAAGCTGTCTAGGTGAACTCAAGCTTAGGAAGTATTAGGCGAAAAGGAGAATAACAGAGAGGTCTATAGGGGGGAAAAGCAAGGTATTGCATGAGCATTGTTGTTTGCAAGACAAGAACTTATTTGGTCGAGTTATAGCTTCAATTCTCCAAATTAAAACTTCTATTGTTGTGGCTTTTGTGATAAATTCTTTTTATCTCCGTCTTATCATGTTAGAAAAATGTTCAGCATTACTCGTAACCCCAAGAACAAATTAGACCATGGCCATATGTTGGGGCCACAAGAGCAAGAGAGACTGGCGAAGCTTCTTTCTTAGCTCCTACTCTCTCTCTATGTCCCTCTTAGTGTATGTTTTCTAATACTTCTTTTGCGAAATGGTTCCATGAGTGAGTATTTGATTGTTGAAGTCACAGAGCTACTTGAGAAGTGCACCAAATGCAGCCTAAATACAGTATGTATAAGCATTTGCGTATATATGAATGTTTGCATCTATAGTCGTCTTTTGAGGAAAAAACACCTATTGTATAGTCTGTTTGCAACTCCTCTTTTTTTTTTTTACCTTTGTTTTATATTTTTTAACCATACAGATACAAGTTCACAAAGTACTCCAATAAAAAAAAAAGGTTGAGAGAGAAATTAAAGAGGAGCTCTATAAACTCTAAATCTTTTTAGAGTTTCTCTACAGTGAAATACGTACGTGGAACTGAACAAACTGGTAACAGTATATATGCTGGGTGAGAGAGCACGCCATATTCTACTTTTCTTGCACCCTCCTTGATCGGGACCACTGCACTAATCTCTCTCCCCTCGCCTTTGCATTATTCTTCTTCCCTGCGCATCAGCTTTTGGAGATAGTACAAACAAACAGAAAAGATTAGCACGAAAAGGACTCCATAAAAAGCACTACCTAATCACCAGCAGCCCCTCACTATCTCAAGCGCACGCCACCGCGCGCTACTCTCTCTCTCTCTCTCTCTCTCTCTCTCTCTCTCTCTCTCTCTCTCTCTCTGGTTGAAGTGTGTTCTTCAGTAATTTCGTTTGTGCAGCGCAAGAAGATGAAGCTGCCAGCATGATCTGAAAGCATATGTGTCCCTTATTACCATCTGAAGAAAGAAAACAGATGCTCAGATCATCTGGCAGTTTCATTTTCCTGTGGCAGCACAGCATCACCATGCATCCTTGTTGGAAACCCTAGAGTCTGGCAAGCAGCCAGTTTTCTTCTTCCGGCAACGACCCCGGACAAAAAGACAAGGCCAGGCAAGATCCATGTTTAAGGTCCGTATAACACTTCACATGCAACTTCCGGTATCTTCTTTGATTAATGATAAAACATGTAGGGTTTTCAGGAAGAAGCCTTTGAATCCGCAGGATGATCATCAAATCTGATGCATGTCTTCTACTTAATGAAACACGTGCTTAAGCACGTTCTCTAAAAAAAATCTGATGCATGTCAGTAGCTTCTGGCAATACGCTGTATTATTCTCTGTTAATTTTGTTTCTGCAGATCGATTTATGTCTACGATAGTCTACCTTTTGTGATCCTGTAGCAAGTAAAATGCACCACGGTTCAGATCTATGGCATCTTTCATGCATGTTTCGACACTTAGAAGAAGTAGCATACATCAGAAGAATATTATCAGCCTATATTTGATCTGCTGGACTGCTGATGATGATATCAAGCTATGATCAAATACGTAGGATATCACTATTTTCACACATGCCAAAACATAATTCAGTAACCTAATTGCTCTATCAACATGCAGATCACCAAATTAAATGCATGCCTCCGTATATAAATGTATTTCAGCATTTAGATCATTAGACGTGGATCTACTCCAAAGGAGAAAATAATACTACTCTGTGGTTAACAGACAGGGTCTAAACAATTGCATTTTAGTTGAATTGATCTAGTTCAAATTTGCCTAGAAGCTTCTGAAGCTCTGATCGCTGCACCCCATGATCCTTAGGCTAATCATCTGGAGCTGCACAGAAACTCCCTCACGGTTTCAAAATAAGTGTACTGGGATAGCGCTGGCTGGAGCTGGCTCCAAATAATTTTGGACTACTGCGCCCCATGATCCGATGATATTTAATATTTATAAAAATCATCCGCATGCTGCACAGTTACATATATAGGAAGTGCATAGAAGTGCATATATATACGCTACAAGTGACAAGTTACACTGAGGTTGAGGCAGCCTGGACTACCTCTGGTAGTATTTGATGATGTTCCATCTAGAAAGGATATGCAGTTCGTTACTACCAACGTTACTACCAGAAGTATGAATTGACATAATATTTTGGGGATATTACTCTAGTAAAAAGAGATTTAAACGACACTGATTTCGTGTACCTGAGTATATACTCCCTCCATATCCCCAAAAAAAGTGATTTCTAACCGAATTTCTAGAAAAAAAAATTAAAATTTATGTTATCAAATTAGTATTATTAGATTTGTCATAGGATATATTTTTATGATATGTTCATTTTATGTCATAGATGTTATTATTCTTTTCTATAAAGTTAGTTAAATTTTTAAAAAAAATTAATTGATATGGTTTCTAAGAATCACTCCTTTCAGGGATAGAGGTAGTAGAGCCAAGTGTTTTTACAGGTTTATCTTCTACGGACTACTACTTAACATTTGCCAAATTATTATTGCTAACCATGTATACGCTTCGCAACTATTTCAACTTCTGATGAGTAAACAAGTGTTGTTTTCATCATGAATATAGCACCTGGTTTGTTGTCGTCTGTAAATCAACTTATGATGATTCCTTTATGTGACTGAATGTCCGAATTCTCTTTTCTGCATATCCCGATCAGACTGAGTTTCAAAAGGGGGTCTGAATTTCACAAACAACTTGCTTGTTCAGTCTATAACTGAATGTTTGAAAGTTCCTAACTGCTTAAGTACTTAAGCTGATAATTCAGGAATGGCAGCAGATTATTCAATCAAACTCTCGAAATACATAAGGAGTGCTGGCGCAAGCGCATGCAACTGATGAGTTGACTTGATCGACGACGTCGCTGCTAGCTGCAGCACTTCTGTTCCAATTCCACCGAACCGGCCTTTCGGTGCTCTGCATTGCGTCGCAACAAGCCAACAAAGACAAAAGATCTCGCAAGCAAGCATAAACGCGACGAAGTGGACTTGCAATAATATGCATGGACCGGCCGGCTAGCTGACCATGGAATAGACGAACAGCACTACATCCTGATCCTGCGGCCGCCAACAAATTGCCTGTCTATTTGCACAGTAGCAGATAAAAGACATGCAACAGCTCAGAATGGTAAAAGGCGTTGTTCTATTCACACAGCAGCTTGAAACACAGATAGATGTTCTGAACCCTCTTGCGCATATTTATGCATGGAGACTAAATATATATGCATGACGAACAATTGCGCAGCTCATT
Organism: Chrysopogon serrulatus; assembly: GCA_015844335.1. NCBI lineage: Eukaryota > Viridiplantae > Streptophyta > Magnoliopsida > Poales > Poaceae > Chrysopogon > Chrysopogon serrulatus. The sequence continues at coordinate 110,921 of JADLZL010003742.1, forward strand.
ACTGACAATTGCAGCACTGGAATTGCGAGAGAGAATTAAGTGCTAGATTTTAAAAAAGCATGTATGTCTTTCCTTGATCCTACTAGGAATATGATTAGGACTACCCGAGCAGCGAAGCAAGGCATATTCATCTCTGAGTTTAGTTCACAAGGTGATAACATTTTCTACGGTGTTCGTACCACTGGATAAGATCCTCACTCGCCGAGCATAACGTCTGCATTATTGGATTTTGATTCCTTCATCTCTGAAAACATAAAAGGGCATATCAAAATTTTACTCATGGCGTAAGCAATCATTTGTGTGTCGTCAATCCTCATCTAATGCACTACCAACCTTCACATCGGTAGCGTATTTCTGTTATATGTTTTCAGAATACGAACACATGCAGCAAAAAAGTCGTCGCCTTTCTAGCTGGAAAGCGTATTCATTTGGATCCCCTGGCCTGGCACTCCGATTATTTATAGTCGGAGCACTGCTTGCGGCGCGGCGATGGTCTCGAGAAATGGCATAGAGATTCTTTTGCACAGGGGGTAAATTTCAGCTGCGTATGATCAGCTGGTTCATCAAATATATCCTCCGTCTGTTAGGCTTTTTTGTTCTGCAGATGCAGTTGAAGACCTAAGATTGGAATGACACTCTTGTCACACCTAAAACGTGTTCGATTAAATGCCTCAGACATCAGGAGGTTTCTATTTGTGAAAGTTCTGTATACACAGTTTCTCTCTGCATTTTTTTTTTGGGTAGTAAATTCCTTTTTAAAGGAACGTGGATAATAAATTCTCTCTAATCTTATAGTTCCAACTCAAATCTCATATCTACTTTTTTTACGCCTCAAATCTCATTTCTAGTTATAGAGGAACTGCTTGACAACGAAGCTTGCTTCTGACTAGGAGATGAGTTCTTTAGCAAATGCGGGCGATAAACTGAAGCTGCCAGTACTCTACTGTCTGAAATGTAAGCCCATCAATAGTGCGTACTGATGTGACCAATCTCGCTGAGTCGCTGAAATCCATTGAATTATATTTGCTTAGTAGTTGTTTTCACACATTTTCTTTAGGCTGAGGTTTAGTTTGACAAGAATTTTTAATGTACTTGACTTCCTATTATCTAGCAAGTCAGTCATATGATGCTGCAAACTTCATCATGGTATCCATGTTTGCCGAGCATCTTGAAGAAAAAGAATAATATCTGACCCCTTCAATCTTCCATCTCTTATTTATGAGTTGAACTGAAAGTACCATTATCCAGCTACGCACAAACACAACCTCCAAACAGAACAGCTAATATTTCACTAAGATAGAGCAGCAGCCTCTTCTGTTCTGTTATTGAATTCCTGACATCATGCAATGTGTTCAATGTGAACATCCATGTGCTGTTGAGATCTGTGAGTAGCTGTAGTACATGTCCTTGACCTATGGATCAACAGTGCATAATTTGTCTTCATATCAACTTCTTTGATTACATGATTTTGTTAATTGGATTATGTCACACTTAGTGGAGGCAGAGGGGGGCTAAACCAAACATTGTCTGTTGAACCTGTGGCATTCTTTCCAGAATGGCCAAGGCCAAATTTCATTACCAAAGCAACGAAAGTACAAAGTTTTTGTGACTTAAGAGTAAACCAGACCTGCTATTTGAACGAAAATATGAATCTGTAGCATTTGATGGTCCATTGTGCAAGAGATTCAGTATGTGCAAGAGATTCAGTATGCGCCGTTTACTTCTTCCCTATATATCTGATGATACATAGAGTCAGTTACAAAGTAAACCATTGCAAACTATCTTGCAACAATGAATCTGGTCTCTTCCCCTGTGTGTCCTTCCTCCCTGCTTCCTAGTCCACTAAGCTGGTTCATTAGTCCAGATGTGAAATTAGTTAGCAATTAGTAGGTCTAAAGTAGCTTGGTGATAGGCTGCTAATAAAGTAAGCTCTGAAGATCCTTGTGGATCTTATTTTTAAGTAAAAGGGTTGACCTAGGCTGTCTGTCAAAGGGCACTGGCCAGAATGTCCCAGTTCAGGACTTCCTACTTTCCAGCAATTTCATGGAGAACACCATGCTATGGAAAGGAACACATTTGTATATGAGTATTCTTTTTGCGCCATGGATATATTATGTGGCAGCAATACCCATGTTTATCATTCAGAGAACAAGCAGATTAGTGATGATGATTGGTTGGATGAACAGAGACCAAGGACCACTTTGAAGGATTCATCTTAAGATCCGTGGAAGCAACACGGGAAACAATGTTCATGCATATGCTGGCAATGGCGCGTACAGGATTAGTAGCCTGTCGAGATGCAGTGCATTGCATGACAGGATCTCATATCAGATTTGATGATCACTGAGTTCTAGGGGTTCCTGCAGAGGAGCAAACATCTTCTAGTTAGAAAAGAAAAGTATATCAAAAGATCATGTACTAAAAGAATAGGAGGAAAAAACTAATGTTTTTTTCCCTCGAAAGATTGGCGGCAATCATTCCAACAGTGGTGACAAAATTGGGCCATGTACAGTGTAAGCAGTCCAGTCCTTTTACATTTCATTTCACCTCCCCGGCCTTATATATAGGGGAGAGGGACCCTCGTCAGCTAGTAGTAGCCTGAGGAGAGGAGCGAGCCCCTACTCTACTCCTTTTCATCTTTTCAACTCCCCTCCGTGCTTACGCTGTCACTGTAGACTGTAGTGCATGCAAGAGGAGTGGTAAAAAGACGTTGCCTACACCTTCAGCTACCTCTCCCAGGGAGTGTGTGAATGGTGTCCATCATCCTTTCCTGTGACTAGGAGGAGTCAGCTCAGCTGCTGCTAGTGTTGCGTCGTCGTCCATCGCATCATCTGCCTGCTTCCGTTGTTGCTGGTGCTCTGCAATACATACGTCTTGCAAGAGCAGAAGAGCTGAGCTGAGCTGAGAGACCAGACGACGACTTGTTGCATTGTTGTGTGCCTAGCTAGCTAGCTACCTAGCTACCTATATCCATCAGAGCTCTAGCTCATTGGTGGGTTAGTAAGTTCTTGCATTGGCCTGTTGCACCCACCGGCCGGCCGCCATGCAGGGGCAAGTTGTTGCTGGTGACGACGCTGGTGGAGGCAGTAGCCCTAGTAGGCGGCGGGAGAGGGAGAGCTCGGTCGCCGCCGCCGCCGCGCCGCGCTCATGCTTGGTGCGTGGCCCCATCATCGTGGGCGCGGGGCCGTCCGGGCTGGCCGTGGCGGCGACGCTGAGCCGGCACGGCGTGCCGTTCACGGTGCTGGAGCGCTCCGACGGCATCGCCGACCTGTGGACGAACCGCACGTACGACCGGCTCCGGCTGCACCTCCCCAAGGTGTTCTGCGAGCTCCCGCACGCCCGCTTCCCGGCCGACTTCCCCACGTACCCGACCAAGCACGACTTCCTCCGCTACCTCCGCTCCTACGCCGCGCGCTTCGCCGTGTCCCCGCTGTTCGGGCGCACGGTCACCGACGCGCGCTTCGACGCCGACGCGTCGCTCTGGCGGGTCACGGCGGTGTCGTCGTCGTCGACGTCGACGCGGACGTCGGCGGCGGCGGCGTGGCGACGACGACCGAGACCGAGACCGAGTTCGTGTCTCCGTGGCTGGTGGTGGCCAGCGGGGAGAACGCGGAGGTGGTGGTGCCCGCGGTGAAGGGGAGGGAGAGGTTCGGCGGGGAGGTGCTGCACTCCAGCGCGTACCGGAGCGGGGAGAGGTTCAAGGGCATGAGGGTGCTGGTGGTGGGGTGTGGCAACTCCGGCATGGAGATGTGCTTGGACTTGTGTGAGCACGGTGCCATGCCCTTCATGTCCGTCAGGAGCGGGGTACGTACCAGCAGATTAGCTACCCCTTCTTTTCTTCCATCTTCTTTCTAGCTAGCTATCCTATGTACATTTCCTACAAGCTTAGCTTGCTATACCTATACGTCGTCTGCCAAATACTCCTATATATGTGTTGGACACACTTAAGTTTGATGCATGAACTCCTACATATATAGTTGCCACACTTAGTATTTGATCACCACATACCTTTCTATCTCTCTCTTTTTAGGAACACAAAAAAAAAAGCAGTAATGTCAACAGTTCTCTAGCTATAGAAACTGGGACGTTCATAGTGTTACAATACTAATGTTGCATTGCTAGTCGTTAATTAATTCCATGAACAACTGAATGTCATACTACTACATCATCTTTATTCTCTAACAACGTTGTTCCTGGTGCATGTAATAAATAAATAAAAATATATCCTGTTCCCCAGCTAACAGCATACTATATATATACATGTGGGACTAATACTGTATTCTACTTATGAACAAACTGCAGGTGCACGTTCTACCAAGAGAGATGTTTGGGGCGTCGACGTTCGGCATCGCCATGAAACTGCTTCGATGGCTGCCGATGAAGCTGGTGGACAGGCTGCTGCTGCTCGCCGCCAGGATGGTGCTGGGGGACACCGAGAGGCACGGGCTGAGGAGGCCCAAGCTGGGCCCGCTGGAGATCAAGAACGTCACCGGCAAGAGCCCTGTTCTGGACGTGGGAGCATGGTCGTTCATCAAATCTGGAAACATCAAGGTGAGGGCTAGCTAGCTGCTATCACCAAAAGGCACTGAAAGAATAATAAAAGAGTAGGAGTAGTGTCCATGCGTGCATGGAGTGAGTGCTCTCTCCTGGCCTCACCAGCGGAGCCAAGGCCCGGCCACCTGGGGCCGGTGGCCGGGCTCACTTGGCTAGTGAGCACGTACGTCACACGTGATTGCTTTGCTAATTAGTTCGTACTAAAGCTCCGTAAAACCACTTGATCAACAAGCAAAGTACTACTTCCGGCCGTCTCCAAAAGCAATTCAATAACAGTATCATGTTTTCAGTATATCGAATTTAACCAATTATGAGTAAAAGGGTATAAATATTTATAATATCAAATAAATGTCATTTATTTAATTAAAAAAATATATTTTCATAATAAATTGATTTGGAGTCATAAGTGTGAATACTGTTTGTCAAACGTAGAGCATTTTAACTAGCACTCAACCCATAGTTGTATGCTTTTAGGGATAGAGATGGTACAAACTTTATGCTACTCGGTAGAACTAAGATGTCAAGACCCACTACACTAGCCAGCAGGAACCTATACTAGGGAGATAGATTATCTTAAAATTATTATGGTTCTCTAATTTTGCTTTCATGTGAAATCTTCTATATTATATATTAGATTTTACTAGATAGGGTTCTGGATCTAGCTTTTCACGGCCCTTTTGCAAGAAGTCCTGCTAAAATGGCATCTAAAAAAAGGCTCCTTCCTAAGAGTCCAAAGAAGCTAGAGCCATGTTTTCATAGAAGAGATGAGCCTTAGAAATGTGGTTTCTCATGTTCCTCTTCACAACCTAATATAAATTATTACAAACTACCATTAATTTTTTTTTGCTGGATGTTTTCAAAAACAGCTTTAGCTAAAACAATTACTCCACATAGGAAACCGGCGGTATCTTAAGAGAAGATGAAGCCCCATCAAACGAGTCGTTAATATTATGTTGCATCTCGCCCAGGCTCCACAAAAATCCTGGCTCCGCCACTGCCTGGCCTTCTCCTTTGCTTTCACATGTCATGCCAACGCTAGCTTTCGCTTTTGAGGTTTCTCCAACATTCTTTCCCCCAACATCCTTTTGTTGTCGGTGGAGTGCGTGCGTGGAGTGAATAGAATAGGTGATGCTGATGGGTGTGAATACATTTTTTTTTACAGTTTTATCTGAATGGATGCATGCATGCCTCTTTGCCGGGCTTCATCATGGCTTTATTTTTTTTTTTTTTTTGAAAAAATTACACGCCCCGGCCTGTTGGCTGTTGCTCTAGCTAGGTGGCCTGCCGGCTGCCGGCTGGTGCATGGCTGGTGCATGCAGGCGTCTGTACTACTTCGGGGTAGCTGTCATCTTGTTCACAAATCCTGAGGCGTATAATATCATGCATGCATGACAACGAAATCACTGCTAGCTGAACAAAAATAGCATCTCCATGGACCATTCTCCGATGCCCTTATTTGCGTACTACTCTGAAACTCTGCTGGCTAGCTAGCAACGTAATTTGTGCAATATGAAATCATGCATGTAATGGTGGTCCGAGTCCGATCCATATCCTTCCATCGAGATACGCACTTGTCTTGTAGTGGTGCGTGTGTACTAGTACATTCCATTTGACCTTCGTTCAAAGCATGTATTTTATTATTTGTCCATACATTGACATAGATATACATATATCATATATTTGCATGTGCACTTGTGATGATGCAGATCGTGCCAGAAGTGGAGTCATTCACCGGCGGCAACGGGGTGAGGTTCGTGGACGGCAACGAGATGGCCTTCGACGCCGTCATCTTCGCCACCGGCTACAGAAGCAACGTCCCTTTCTGGCTCAAGGTACGTACGGCGTCGCCGGCCCGCCGCCGCCGCCGCGCCTATAGCTAGCTAACCGTACCGATGCAACTAAATGAACGCAAATAAATAAACGCGCACGAGTACACCCGGCCGGCCATCAGCTGATCGGTACGTGTGTGTTATTGGAATGACACATGCAGGACGACGGCGAGCTGTTCACGGAGGACGGCAAGGCAAAAGCTGAGCAGGCGAGCGATTGGTGGAGGGGTCCCAACGGGCTGTACCGCGTGGGATTCTCCGGCCGGGGCCTGCTCGGCGCTGGCGCGGACGCGCTGAGGGCCGCCGCCGACATCGCCGGGAGATGGCAGGCGGAGGTGGCAGCAGCAGCGGCTGGAGACAGGATCTCCTCGTCCTCGGCGTAGTCGTCTCGTCCGTCGTCTACAGGGCCGGCGTGCATGCATTGTATTGCATGGGCATGGTGGTGTTGCTGCGCCTGCTAGCTGCTTGCTGCTGCTCCTGTGACGACGACGATCATGACCTAGCTAGCGGCCGGCCGGCCGGCTGCTATGTACTACTCCGTATGTAGCAATGCAAGCTAAGAGGGGGATCGATCGGAGACTGCTGGTGACGACGACTGGCCGGCCGGCGTGAGCAAGCGAGGAGCAGCGCGCAGCAGCAGGTGCCCCTAGCTAGCTGCTGGCCGGCCGGCGCTGTGCCGTGCATGTGCGTGCTGAAGCAGCAGCAGCTCGCCGATCGATCCATCAGTCCTGGTGCTGCACATACTACAGATCACTGACGACCTGTGGGTGGGTGTGTGTGTGTGTGTGTGTATGTGTATGGTGGGGAGCTGAGCCTGATGAGCGCCTGAGCTGAGGAGGAAGAGGCCGGCGGGTGACCGGCCGGCCGGCCTCGCTCTGTGTACGTGTGTGCAGGAGGACTGGCCGGAGGCTGGGGCTGTGACAAAATTTTGCATAGGACGCCGTTTGTCTCATGTACCCGTGCATGCACATAGCTACAAAATAGCGCAGGCGTCTTTTTTTGTCCGGTTCCAATACCCTTTGTCGCGGTTTGCCCCCATTATCTGTCTCTCTCTTCTGGTGGCTTTTTTTCCTTCGCACGATGCAGTGCAGCCGTCTCTGGTCCAGCTAAGAGAACTTTTGCCTGTGGCTTTAGATCGTTTGCCTCTTTTATGTTGAGGGCCTAAACTCCTCATTTGGGTCTTTGTTGTAGTTGCATCTATTTCCTCTGTACATTGATGGGTATTTTCCTCTATTTATGTATCTGTGAGCGTTTGCGTTGTACTGTGTAATCTTAAAAAAATTAAGAGAAAAAGAAAAGATGTTACTATTCACTAGCCTTTTATTGCAATGGCACAAGATACACAGCGTCTTTTTTAAGAAAACCGGTTCTAATTTTATATTTTCTGATTTAAAATAAATTAATTGTGAATTTTAGAGATCAAATAAGGTTTTACCATCTTACTATTACTAATTAGAGGCCCCAACGGTCTCCACGTTAATCCCTCCACGGACGCGCTAAAAAAAGATAAATACTCTAAACCATCGAATATATAGGCTCAATCTAATCAATCAACAATTAGATCTACTTTATTTTCTAGAAAATTACCCACTCTGCCATTATTATCTAGATAAAAAGGAAAAAAAAGTTCTATTATTTTAAATCGACATATAGCAAGCCGGCCGAAGGGACGACTGTTGCGGAGTATGATTCACCCTGCCTCAGGAGGTTTTCCAACGGAGGAGAAAAAAAATCCGGCGCCGCCTCGAGATGGCTCCACGCGCGGCACCGGTCACCGCCGAGTAGCTGTGGTCGCCTTGCCAAGCAAGCAGGCAAGAAGCCAACACAGCGGGAGGAGCAAGCACCAAGCAGGCAGGAAGCCAACATGCACACACCCGGACACGTACGTACATATATACACCTGACGCCCTTGCTCGGATCGACGGCAATACCAGGAGGAGCATGCAGCACGCGGGTTCTACTACGGTAGTACGTTGGTGGAGGAGGAGCGTGTTGATGCCTGCAGTTGCCGACGACGAACTGCAGGTGGAGGGGATCTACGAGGTAGCCGCCAGGCGCCATCTACTACCAAGATGTGCAAATTGACGGCTGAAGCAAACAAGCGAGGTGCATGTATCATGTATGGCAGGCTGGCTGCGGTATTCGTGTTGCGCCATCGTCTAGAAGGACAAAAGCAGCCATCTTGGACTCCATGCAACCATATCTGTGACCTATCCCACCTAGAGGAGATGGATGCCTTGGACTCCATCAGAGTAGGTCACCGAGAGCCCGCCGTCAATGCATCGGCGCCAAGCAATCTCAAACCCGGGTGCAGGAGGAAACGAGCGCCTCATCTGATGTGACGTACAAAAGGGCTCCCAGCTGATGATCACATCTTTGATCATCATGGATCCACATATGCTGGCTGCACAGGGAACGTCAGGCCTCGGCTCTTCATCAAGGGGGTGTGCGAGAATCATTGAGACCACAAGCAGATCTAAGGCGCGCAAGAAAAAGGAACGAAGGCAGGATCGGAACACATAGGTCGCCAGTGCCACGACGTCCGATGTGAACGGAATCTACATAATACTGGCACCGGCCACCGGCCACACGTGCATACTAAAGGTATCTTCATCTTGCTAAATCCTATAATTACAGTTTAATTTGTCTCCAGCAATATACATGTTACCATTCTTATAACCATTAGGTATAATTTTCATTTTAATTTTAGTGTCCTTGGATTACATCACATAATTTTTTATGTAATCCTTATTGACATCAGGTATAATTATTTATTAACTTAATAATAATGGTCACTGAATTACTTCAAATTGCACGCTAATGATGTAAAACATTAGGTGACCATGATCCGTGGAGTTATAAACAAAGCCCATATGGAAAAATTCAAAACCTACACAATTAAGAAAAAGATAATTAAACTAAATCAATATTTTTAAAAAAATTATCCATCTCTATCATTATTATGAATGATAATGCTTTGAACTCTAAGTTTGCATTCACATTACCCATACATGACATTATAAAAGATAATCTAAAGTATTTCGTACCTATATAATATGTAGCTAAATTACCCATCTCAAGCATTATAAAAAAAAAATTAGACAAATTCTCTCAAATCTATGGGTAATAATATAAGAAATTACAAAAAAATAATTAACATCCATAAGTTAAAACTAATATTAGTATAAATATTTGTTTAATAAGCATGGAAATATATCCATAGCAAACCACACATTAATAGCACTTACAGTTCATTAAGTTATATCAACACTCCTAACAATAAATTTTATAAGTCGTTGTTCTGAAAAAATGTTTAAATAATTTGATCAGTTAGCTTATAAGTCGATTGGTAAGAAAGGCTAATTTTTTTAAGAGAAAAATATTGTTCGAACGACCGATAAGCTAAAGCGAATAGGGATTATATCATAGGAATATTAGCAACTTAATTTTAAGAATAATTTGCTTATAAACAATACTAATATACAATAAATTCAATATTTTGAGTGTCATGGTGCATGCTGAAACATCTATTTATGCCATTCTCAAAACTAATAGAGTGGCCTAGGACCTATAATAATTTTTTAATAAAATAAAACATGAATTTTTTGAATAAATGATACAATAAACATTAGAATTTCAAATCAATACATGAAAAAAATTACAACAATTTGAGGAATTAATAAGCTTAAAATTTAGGGAAAATAATCAAAATTTAGATTCATGTCATCAAAATATAGACTTTATCTAAAACTATCATATTTAACAAATGTTTCATCTAAATGTATATTGGAGATACACATAGGTGCTAAAAAAAAAAACCTATGGATGTGAATGGAAATAAACATATAAACCAATATTTGATAGATTATCACAGTTAAATATATATACTATAGGTACTAATTATAGCTATTATTTGAGAACATTAGTGAAGTGAAAAAACTATTTAATATAAGTAATTCTTATTGGTTATTGTCTCATAAGATTCTAACCCATGAGAGAGCACCACGACATTTACATCAAAATTGGCACCAGCTGCACCTATAGCTAAAGGTATGGTCATTTTGATACATCCCATAATTGCAATTTAATTTATCTCCTATGATATACATGATCTGAACCTTATTGAACATTAGATATAATTTTCATTTTAATTCTAACTTCCTTGGATTACTAAGCACAAATAAGTTTTGATATAATCCTTATTGACAGTCAGATACAATTTTTATTAACCTAACAATAATGTCATTGAATTACTTCAAACTATGTGATAATGATGCTAAAAATATAGGGGGCCATTGTCCGGGGAGTTACCAATAAAGCCTATATTGGAAAAATTCAAGCCTCCACAACTATAAAAGATAATTAAAATAATTCAATAGTATTTTTTTAGAAATTATTCATCTCTATCACTATGAAAGACAATGTCGTAGCCTCCAAGTTTGCATTCAAATTACCAGACATGCAATTATGAAATATAATGTAAAGTAACATATACCTTTATAAATTTGTACCAAAATATCCACCTCAACTACTATAAATTTTTTAAAAAATCTCACAAATCTAAATGTAATTTTTTAAAAAAATTGTAAATCTACATGTAAATTTTGAATAAATGATACAATAAGCATTATAATTTCAAATTAGTACATGTAAAAAATATTACAACAACTAGATGAAAATCTAAAAGGTAAATTATAGATTTTCATGATATCACATAAAGAGATGAAATAAGAGTTTATACACTTACAAGGATTTGTGGTGTTCTTGGGCATCCCAAGTCTCGTGGATGATTGAAGAGGACAAAGTGCC